>JAEMWC010000061.1:0-125000 GCA_016490735.1 Pachyseris speciosa
AGCATCTGATACAAGTGAAGCCAATTCAACATATAAAACGCTCCCGATTGGCAGCAATCAATGATTGTACAGTAATTAAATCCAGTGGACCATAATGAAAAATAGGAACCAACAACTGTTGACAAAAGTCAACACTGGAATAGTCTAGAATGCCAATTTTTTCCTTCATCTTTGTAAATGAAAAAAAAAAAAAAAAAAAAACTAATTCCTTCAGGATTGCCATTTGTCAAGGTAAAAAGAGGTACCCAAAGAGTACACGTGTGGGATACACTGTCCACAATGCATTGCAAACTTTGCAACTCATTAGCATTAACGGACTTATAACCCGATGGCATTAGTGTGGGATACCACACAAAAGTAGCTCTCTTATTACTCCGCTGGTCTCAAACCAGTTGTTACTGACCATCCAAGACAAATCATTAAGCTTCAAAACCAGCGACGAAGCCACAAAAACCATTTCCCTCCTAAGCAGCTTTTTGACACGAGATTGTCTGTACAAACAAGGAATTTCTTTCGCAAAACTTATGGCTAACCAAAAGTACACTTCAGAATTTCCCTGACTAGAGGGACAATTCCCGAATATTACTTTTCCCTGCATGAATTTGAAAACCAACAGTTTTCTCTGAATTTTCATGACTGTAGCAACCCTGTTCACTGCAAAGATCAGTCCTATTTAGTTCATTTCTCCAGTGCATCACTTAGGCGTGTTTATTTATACAAGATTTAAACCAAGGATCTCGCGTGACAAATTCTTGACTGATTTGGGTTGTAAAAGGAGGCTTCAGATCATTTTCATCCAAAATCATGTTTGTCAAACATAACGTTGGGCGACGCACAAAACAATCACTAGACAGAGTGAGTCCACAGAACGATTTTTTGCGAATTATCGCTGAAATTTCGATGTTATGTGGTTCATTTGTTTGTTTTTCCCGGCTTTGCATACTTTGTTGGTTGAGGTGGCTAAACGATCAAACATACGTTCTGACAAGAAATGTTGGAGGAAAATGTTTAATCTAGATCCAACACGGAAAACCATTTAAATGCAATGTTGAGAGAGGCGGCTAAACGGTCAAAAATGCTCGTCCAACACTATCGATTGGATGAAAATGTTTGATCGTTTAGCCGGGGCTTAACGTACCCACTCCTGAAACGCTTCACCAACGTCTTCTGGACTCGTTTCGTATCTTTCCAAAGCTTGTAAGAAGGTGCTGCAAAATTAAGTTTGAACACCTCAAGTTCTATCTCTGTGTTCAGTACAGTTACTCCACAAAAACAACGATGTGGCATACAAAAGGCGGAGAACGACAACTTATTCCAGTGTTGTCTTAAAGGAAAGTGATAGCGCAAGCATATTATTTTTCACGCCAATACCCGACTTACGCACCCCTAATAAAAATATAAATAAGCGCATTGCATAGTTTTTATTCACGATATTAAAACAAACAAATATTTAAACTGCGAGCGAAAGAAAGCGTAAAAAGCCGCGTTCTGAAAAAACATTTAAAACTATAACAATTGTGCTTCTTATTTATAGTCTAGTCAACTTTTCAGAACGCCTTGAACCGACTAGAACTGTTCCATAATCAATAAGAAAGTGGAAGGATATGACAATTTGAGGATAAAAGACGTCAGAGGACAGCAAAGAACGTCTAGACTTTGGCATCCAAGCACGAGAAATTGGAAAAATGGAGTAACACTAAATCATACCTGTTATGGAAATTGTAAATGTCGTCAATATTGCCGAAAATGATGCTTTCTTTTCCTGCAAGGCCTGCTGGGACATCCGAGTTGTTAATCATCGCCCTCACGTAGTTCTACAATCGAAAACGTGACAACAAAAATGAAGCTGTTAACAAGCGTATTGGTTCCCCAGTTTGTCAGTGAGATGAGCCTAAAGAGCCCGGCATGTCAATTTGCCGGTGCGTGACACGCGGGAAAAAATAAGATGCACCAAACCACCATAGCCAATCAGAACAAAGGCACCTTATCAAATACACCAATAAGAGCTCGAAAAAGATGCCATCGGTAAAAAGCGCGGGAAACTAGAGCAAAGTTTTAGTCACTGGTGGAAAGCGCGGGAAAAGTCACAGAGTCAGTGGCAAATCACAAAAGCGGAGCCTGCGACAACTAACCAATTGAAATGAGCTGGAATTGTACGTGTCACCAAGCGCGGGAAAGGTCAAATGGACCAGATCACCGCTGGTCGTCAAGGAGTCTGGAATTCTTTCAAGAAGAAACGCCTGAAAAATCACAGAAACGAGGGATTTTCTTACCTCTATAACGCAATTTAAATCAGCCACGTATGTTCTTTCTGTTTGTAGCAGCTCGTTCATGATAAATCTGAGGAAAAAGAAGCACAGTCTTATTAAATATTTATTGATCACTGCGGAGCAAAGTCTGAATTACTCGAGCCTAAAAGGAAACCAAACAAAAACCTTTCTTTGGAGGTTTTAACGGCCGATTAGTTAAACACGCTGTGAGTAAAGTAAAACTGAAGTCCGTCTTTAGAAGTGTATGATGTTTATTTACTTTATAATTTCTTAGATATTAGCAATTGTTTAATTCTGGCTAAAATCTGTCTGGACGCGACTTAAGGAAACGAAGTTTATTTAGTCGAGTTGAATCGACCAAAAATGTTCACGAAGTTAAAAAGACAACGACGTAAACACAATGACCGACTCGTTCTATGGGCATAAATTGGTGACCTAATGTTAGACAGTTTTTCTTAATTTTCTCGACAAATTGAATAGAGGGATGTGAGCAATTTAGAAAATATTAAGTAATTGTGTCCTTATCTCTTACTAATCACTATTCGTTACTTTTTTTGTCCCGTAAAGTATACAAATGCCAGGATGAACCAGTAGAAAAACAAACAGAAATCTCATTATGAGCTGCATTGACAAAATTAACATCATTTTCTGGTTTTGTGGTATACGGTTAATTAACAAATAGGAAATTAAAGAGCTGCGAATTTTAGACAAGATCTGTCGTTTGTTATGGCATCATAATATAAATGACTGACGTGCATAACACGAGAGATTTCAACACGAAAATAATATCTCTTTCCTGTATATTTTGGAAACAATATAACAATTTCTTGAAACCACCAAACGGATTAAAGAAGCCGGAAACATATTTTTCCTGCGATTGTTACGCCACTGATTGTTAAAAATATGTTCATGACAAAGTCAAGAAACGGTAAAAGAAGAATTTTTACAAAGCTTACTTCATGAGTCGCGTGCTATGCATTTCTTTCTAAAAATACCAAATAGCCACATTCTCTTGCTAAATTTCCGGTCATTATTATGCCTCTTATCGGCCGAAAAAATTTTCCATTGCATTATCACAGTCTAGAAATGGAATAAGATGAGATTTGCAAAGATTATCGCCGTTTTGTTTTGCTTTCTGCTACTTTCGCCCAAATTGCAAAATAGCATACTAATTGTTTCTTCTCCGAATCGAAATGTTTTTGACCGGTATGACGAATATCGAAAACTTTGTTTTGAAGTTCTTTGCATTTCTTGCCCAAAACTTTCAACTGTCACATTCCTCTGTGAAGCAATAAGCACCACCCCTCCCCAACCGTCACCGATCATTTTATCACTTACTCTTTTCTCTTGGCTGAGCGCCTTTTCTCCTCGGTCATCTCATGAATACCGCTGTCCTTTGAAGTCTCCCTGAGCGCGAACGCTTGTTGCTGTTGTTGCCCTTGAGTGTGCAGTGACTGCAAGCTGGGCCATTCCACCTCATCCTGCGAGTCAATACAAAGTAATGAAGAGAAGAGAGTCAGTGAACTGTAGCTTAAATTGTTGCTCTCTTCATCCGAGTAGAATGAACCGTCGGAAAATTCATCATCCTCCGCCATCGAAACGCGCTTCGACAAAACCGCGAGTCGCTTTGTTTCAGCGCCTTTGAAACGCGGCAGACGAACCACACACGGCAACCATAGTCGTCGAAGATTTATCGTCAATTTTTTAGGCGTAAATCCACATTTTGGGGTATGTGACAACAAGCGATATTTTCTTCTCCGGTCCAAATTCTGCGTTACAACTCAATCTGTTTGGTACTCCAGACACTCCTCGTTGGGCAAACACAGCTCTTGGCTATTAAAAAGCAATTCTCACGCGCTCGTTAGCGCCCACATTTCTATTCAATGCTCCAAGGACAGTCTCAAGTTTCCGCGCTTTTCAAACAATTCCAATCTGTCGCTTTTAGAAACAAAGAATCAAATTTCCGACGTCAAAAATCTTTCGATTTGATTCGACATGAATTCTCGACGTATTCCGACGCACAAATTCCACCAACACAATATAATCTCCCGTAGAGAAGCTTTCGACAAAAAGCCGCTTATTTCTAAAAGCCTTTCGGTTTTATACGCGACGAAACACCCGCAATATGGCGTCTAAACTATGCCAGGCGAGGCATTTCTGGTCCGTGGTACATCCAAACACGAGCGACTATGAACAAAAAGAGGAAACAGTTCGGATATTAATTAGTAATGCAGCGACCGGTGGTCCGTTCGGATTTGCGTATTCAACCGCGAACCGGGCCCTTGGCAAGACTAAATACTAAGCCAGGAAAAGAGCCACATGCGGTCGACTTCATAAAACAGTTTCACCTGCGCTGGCACAGTTAGCCATTCAACGCAAGCCTGTGGTCGATACAATCACGCCAACTCAATCACAAAACAAAGATTTTAGAAAAGCAAATAGTGACATCGAAGTAATATCACTTGTAGCTCGTCGGAGAATCTGCTCTTAGGTTATAAAACTTTCGCGTTATTCAATTTTCGTCTTTTGCCGTCAGGCAGTTATATGTAAAACAGGATTGTGACCACTCTAGCGAGTAAATCATAAAACACAGCTTTTCGTAAAGTAAATACAGTAGAAACATTTAAAAACTAATAATATCGCCATTAGTGTTCTGGCCTCTCTTCACACTCAGCTCTATTTTTAGCGAGATCGAGGAGTTTGTCTGTAAGTAGAAATTGGCAAAAATATGTCCAAGCAAAATCAATTTTCAAACCAATTTAACTTTCAAGCTTTCGTGTACTTTTCCTCGTGGCATTTCCAATTAAAATAAGACTGCGGTCGTTGCTGGAAAGGACATTACGCTTTCGGAGATAAAACAGCTTTTCGTCGGAAGAGCAAAGAATAGAAATGGAAAGGCTACTACAGTTTCAGCACAACTCGTCCGCTACACAGAAGAACCATCTTCAGGTAATTTTAATTTTTAATGCCAATCTATACAGTAACAAGAACTTACTCAAAAACGAAGCTTTTCAAGAGGAAATGACTAACATCCAAAATATCTCTATTGTTTTGCAAAATCCGCCTCCTCCACAGAAGTACCATTACCAACATTGTTTCCAAAAGCAATTTTAATTCTTTTCATTGTTTAAAAATTCATTGTTTTCCAAGACCTTTGTGTGTTAACACCGTATGTATCTTTTACAACTAATGGCTTACAAGTAATCCTTGTTAACAGCTACATAGGCAAGTCTGGAACAATATCAAGTTTCGAATTTTTCTCTACACCACGCTGCCCACGCTGCCACGCAGCACGCCGAAAAGACAAATTACACTTTCTCTTTTTGTTTTCTCATTTTGTCCCTGTTGAACTCGATCATTTCCAGCAATTTCGACGAATCCCGCAGATTGTTAAAATAAACGAATATAAAATCACAATATTTTCCGAGTGTTTCTAGAAGGAGGTGCTACTGATCGGCCGATAAATTGTTCACCGCACAAGCCGCGAGACTAACAGCATGCATAACTGACGGAAAATCGATAAAATAAAACTGCCAATCTTCACCAATAAAAACGTAAAAGCATTTCTTAGTAAATGAGGCAGTTCCAATAACAACTGACCACAAGTTATTAAAAATGTGAATTAAATTTACCATCTAATTCTTTGAGAAAAAAAGCAAAGTGAAGTGGTTCTACTGTTTCGAGTGTCTGGGTGAGATCCCAAAAGTGGCCACTCAAATGTCAGCTATGAGCGGAGAGCACTTCTCTGCTTACTGTGTGGTTCTAACCTAAATGTGTGTGGTGACAGCACTTTCTAGTAGTAATTACTGCTGTGTTGTTGTGGTGGTTCTAACGTTTTGAGTCTGTGGGTGAAATCCTAAAGTGTGGCCATTCACATGAAAGCTACTGAGCAGTACTTTCCAGTGGTGCTGTTTATCATGCTGTACAAGGTGGTTCTAACTTTTGAGGCTACGGATGAAATCCTAAAGTGTGACCATTCAAATGAAAGCTACTGAGCAATACTTTCCTATGGTGCTGTTTATTGTGCTTTAACCTTTAAGTCCCGATAGTGCCATATGGCACAAGATGCAATTACATGCCTCAATATTCAGTCAATTGCATGAAATTTTGCACAGCCAAAGGATCTTTGGAAAGATCTGCACATTGAAGTCATAATATCATGCCCCCTCCTATGTAAGACTTGATTTACCACCCCTGCAACTTTTGGAACTTTTTGTCTTTGTACTTTTTAGACCAAGTTTATATCTGACAAAAAGCAATACCCTGAGAGCTGCAAATTAAGCTATATACCCAATGTGTATGAGGAACAGGACAATTTAAAACGTTTTTATTTTTTCATTTTGGGCACTTGTCAATCCAATCTGTGGCCTCTTCCACTTCTTTTTGTGTGATTTATAGCATACCCCAGAAAATACCTTCCAAATGGTATATCACATGTGGTCTCCTGGTTTATAGTTACCGATTTAGAAAAACTTGGCATTTCCCTCGGGGTTAAAGGGTTAATAGGTGGTGCAAGGTTTTGAGTCTGTAGATGTACTTCGATTAACCACAGGATACAGACTAGTAACCAAGGTAACGCTCATACCTCGTTCTCGGATGAAGTGTACCCCAACTTGTTTTCGAGTTTGGCGCGGTATTTTCGCATCCGCCGCGCAAAGTCCTTGTACCTCTTTTCCACAGCAGTGGCCCACTGTCTGATGCCATCACCATGGTAATATGACTTGGCGATCAGTGTTTCGGCCTGGTGAAGCATGGTCTTCACTCTCTCACGGATTTGCTGTGGACAGAGATCACCGAGGAGTCAGGTCGTTATTCTTTTGAGCCCCATTAGAAACATTCAAATTCCCCTCACTCTTGTTTTATACTTCTTGTAGTACAAGTTAAGAGAAGTTGTTTCATCATCAAGAAATTTTTTTTTGTTTTTTGTTGATCACTTCCTTTTTTCCCACGATCTGTGTTTGATCCAGAGGTGACAAAGGGAGGAGATATCCGATCGTATTCACTACTGGGGTTAACGGCTTTGAAGTCTTGCTTAAAAATAAACACAAACGCAACCAAAAACAAAAGAACATGAACACCACAGGAATGGAAAGGTGAGGTCCAGCCTCCCCAGGAAAGCGTCTCTTCTGTGTAGAGGCGTTTGTTAAGAGAACATAACCGTGAACCTAGACACAAACAAACACTTAACAATTGATGTCGTATGAGTGGATAACAACACTTCTCTTGAAAGCCACAACATACCAACACTTCATTCTCACCAAGTAAGTAACTAAGTAAGTAACTTTATTCATGTGTCAGTCGTTCTAACTTTCGCTAATTGGTTACCAGGAGCCCGTTTCTCGTAAGTCCCGGTCACTTAACGGGCCGAAAACCATATTTTGAAATCAAAATCTCAAGAAAAGTAGGGTGTGCTGACCACTAATGAAGTCCATTCTGCTTCTTTAGCTGATAACTTAACAGTATAATCTTCAAAACTTTTGAAACTCCCATCTGGAATAGAGAACAAAGCAACTTAACGGGTCCGATAATTACCGGGAACTTCGAGAAAAGGGCCCCAGGACAGTCTACCATGTGGACTCCGCTCATATAGCATCCCTAATCACAGTCCAAGCCATATATACAAACTCGGGTTTTTGACTCTCTCAAGAGTAGACACTCCAATGGGGCCCCTCGAGAATGTTCGAGTGTAGAACAACTTCGTTTCCAGGATCTCTCCTCTTCCCGCTCTGGGAACGAGGTTGAGTGTGGAGGCGGGGTGAGAATTGAGACGTACTCACAAAACTCGAACGATAACGAAAATGTGTTGAGGGACAAAATATGAAATGAAAAAAATAGTGGTCCAGTCGTCCGATAACCTAAGTTTTTCCTCATTTAGCTAATGCTCCTCGAAATGTCATCTTTAATACTTCACCAAAATCAACAGTTGTGAACAAGCTCGAAAAACAAAACGACCCATCTTAATAAGCCGTACTTTATTGCAGCGTTGATGGGAACTACCGAATATACCGTCACTTTTTTGCACGTACACAATGAAAAAAATGAAAAAAAAATGAAAAAGTGAAAACAAAATAAAACAACACAATGAAAATGAAAATGAAAATGAACGAAAAGTTGCACACACCAATTCATATACCTCGGAAGACTCTTTGAACTCGTGATGTTGATCAAGAAGCTCTTTGGTTTGTTCGTCTGTTTCTCCTTCGCCTGTCCGTGAGGACAGATAAAACTCGCCATTCTCGTGAATCCAGTCGAGTGCCTACAATAAAACAGCAAAGGTTGACGACAATAGCGGAACAAAGATGCAGGATGTGGACGAGACATTAAAAACGTTTTCGCCACTTTTTCCGAAAAGCTTCTCAACGTGTCAATATGAAGTTTGAAAATGTCAAACTAGTGTTTGAAAAGACAAATCTCCAAAGACGAAAAACTGCTACTTAAACTCCCAAGCCTTTTTTTTCTGGGGGGGGGGGGGGGGGGGCAGGTAGCCTCCTTCGCAGCCGTTGTTTCTGTCAGTCCTATTCTCCCTCTCCGCCAACGTCTGCTGCACCGAGCCGGACATTCCATTCCCATTGTGCTTGAGCATCCAATCACGAGAGAGAATAGAATCTCCACAAACAACGGCCGCAAAGGAGGCCACGGGAACTTAGCCACCAAAATCTTAAAGCCACGATGTGATTGGTCAGTTCCTGGAATGGAATGTTCGGCTCGGTTCAGCAGACGTTGGTGGAGAGGGAGAATAGGACCGACACAAACAACGGCTGCGAGGGGACAGCTGGCATAAAATTACTTGAGGAATGAGCAAAAAGCAGTTAAAGAAACTCATTTCTGAAGAACAATGAAACGATGAGAAATACGATTATACCAACAACAGAAACACTTGAGGCCGCCACTATACAAATCTTGTTTTTTTTAGGGGGGAGGGGGGGATGAAGGTTCTTTAAAAGTTGATAAAGCGTACCTCCTTAGCACACTGTTCGAGTTCAAGGTACTGTAAACAGTAGTCCGCAAGCGTTCTCCTCATGTTCCACGCATCCAACACTTGCTGTTCCTGCGCCCTCAGCTGTTCTTGCACCTCCCTGACTTGGCACTCCACTCGCTCTATATTCACATCCGCTCGCTCGCTGCTCGTGGGCGCTATCGTTGATAGAAACGAGTCAGCGTTACGCTTCACTTCGAGCAGGCCCGTGGAGATAGAGTCCTTGTCCTCGTCGTAGCTCTGCACAATGGCTTTCATGCCTTCAAGGCGTTTGATTGATTCGGTTTCTATAAGCTTGCTGCAGGGGTCACCTTCTTCGAGCTTGTACTCACGCGAGAGGCGATCCATTAGTAAATAAACCTGTAAAAAGAGAAATCGTACAAATCAAAGATTGTTGAGGAAATAACAAGCTTTCTTGGTTACTTTATGAAAACGACTTACTGGAACCAGAGACGGACTAAATAATACATGATTATTTTAACCAAGATGTTTGCCAAACAAGTGATTAAATTTGCCGTAAACTGAGTGCAATCCGTGTATAACCACATCATCGGTGGTTTAACTGTATACCCATACATTACACCACCTAATAAACGATCAATGAGGGGATGACTGACAAGTGCATGGATCAGTGGAATCATCCCATGTGCGGCTCACTGACAGTCGGTCGGTCGGTCGGACGGATTAACAAGGAGACAGTCCGAACGTTGGACAGAACGACTCACCGAACAAACAACCAAAAAAATTCACTGAACAAGAGACCGGACAACGAACCTCCAGAATGAATAGTGGGCGCACCTCATCCCCGCCATGTTGTTTTATCCCTGCTTCCCCACATTCACTTTGCCATGCTTTTAGCTTGCGTAACAGGTGTAAACGGGGAGCGGAAAAGGGAAAGACGGGAGAATCCGATTTCCCACCCCCATCCCCCTGTCCCCTTACTCGCTACCCCTTTCCTACATGATTTTTCCTCTTACACAGGCTTCACGCTGTAGGAACAAGATTTCAATGGGAAGTGGAAAGTTGTTACCTGGAGAGAACATCTACAGACAAGCAAACGATCAGTTCCCGCTGTTACCTGTTCAGCAGATTTGAAGAAACTGTACGAGGCCATGACAACTTTTCTTCTCTCCTCAGATTTACTCATCAGAAGTTGCCATCGCCTGCTCATGTTGTCCGCGCAGTTCCAGATGGCGTCAGGATCAAAGTGGCCATCTTTGATGAGTTTGTCCGCTCGCTGCTGCACTTCAGTTGCGCTCTGGCATGTTTTCTGAAACGAAAGAATAAACTCAAGACTCTCAGTTATGATTTGCTTCCTTCTATTATTTGTTTCGTTTGTTTTTTTCCTTGTGTTTCCTTTCTTCCGTACATCTCGATGTCTGGACGAGTAAAACGCAAAAACGACTTGACAAATGTGACATTATCCTTACCAAAAACTTCGACTGCAGATTTTTTCACTTCGACTAAAACCGCACGCATTCGTGTTAACTTTACGACAGGACGCGTCTTCTGGGCACGTTCACACGCGAACTGGGCGCGTTCAAAAGAAATCCCTGCGCGTTCACGTGAACCTCGCGCGACTTCGACTTCAAGCGAGTTCACGTGCGAATATTTGTGATGGTTCAAACGGCGCTAGAAGGCGTTTATACGACTCATTTACCTGCTAATCGAGCAAAGTAGTTTGTTGTTTAGATAACAGAAGAGACACAGATTACATTACCTCAATAGCCCTCTGGAATTCCTCATGTTCTCTCAAAAGTGCTTCAGCTTCAACAAGGGACGTTCCCAGTTCGGTACTGGCGTAAAGCATGGCTTCGCCATTCCGAACCCAGCCGACAACCTACGACAAACTGCGAGTTAGTGACGAATATAGAAGAGCTGACAACGAGTTCGAAGAACGTCGTCCCCGTTCTCAGCCCAAGCTCACACACTCAATAAAAAAATCATGACTTAAAAACAAATTATAAACAAGATGAGATCGCAGCAATACAGGCATGGCCTTTATCAGACATATTTTTAAGCCTCTTTAGAATTATAACCCGTATAGAGATGGCAAAGATAATTCTATCCCAACCCTACTCCTATGCGACGACACAACCCTCCTCGCTACGATCGGTCAAGATCAGGTGTTGAATTCTCACGACCCTGTTGCTCTCCACGCGTTGCTATCGTAAGGAGAAGTTAGAAGTTGAACAATTTACTCACCTGTTTTGCATCACTTTCCAGTTGACGCAACAGCAAGTTCTGCTCTAGTTTAATTTTCCTCTCCTCCGCTAGATCCCGAAGATCTCTCCTCTTTCGATGTAAAACCTCTAATAAATTATGAATATGCGTTTGAGCGTCAATATTCTCTAAAGTCAAAGGATCTTTGACGCGGAGTTCTATCTCGGATTGTTTTAAATAATCTATAAGCTCTTCGCCTCGACAAAACGTTCTCATTGCAGCGTTTTCAATGTCCTTCATTTGTTCTTCATGATGGGCGAGAGACTGTTTCGCTCGAGGAAGATCCAGGGCTAAGCCTCCTTTTTCTAGATGTTCCTCGCAGATTTCTAGACGATCTTTAAGCTGCAAAGAAAAAGAAAGCACAAGGTTAGTTGATATCACCGGAATTCTCCCGCCATTTTGAAAAGGATGCACGAGACGTGATATCGCACGATTTCTAGAAAGAGCAAAACATACATGCTTTCCTGCACGACTACAATGATTTCAAATTAAATAAGCTTGCCCAGTTATTTGACCCTACTAATCAACACGCAAAACCAGCCTGATTGCTTACAGAGCTGAATTCAGCCAATAACAGTGGGTCAACATTACCTTCTTCTCGAATTTGAGCTAAGAGATGAGTTCCCATAAATCCTAACTGAAAATTATCCACTCATACTTTCATAACACTGGTAATATAAATCTATACCGCTAATATCAGCCCCTGAAACCCGCCGGTTGAATACGGAAACCTCGCCAAATCAAGCTAAATCGATTCTTTCGTCTAGTCACGGATTTTCGAGAAAATTTGAGCCTGTCTAAGTCTTTCACCTCACTTATCCCCTACTCTCCTTGTAAAGTAAAACTTTTGTCAAATAATTTGGCACTACCACTTGAGTTGGTGGATAAAATATTACAGTAATATTACAGTTGCTCATAGGAAAGCTACTGATCTGTCACACGGCTTTCCAGTGGTGTTGTTCACTTGATGATAAAAGGAAAGTTGAAATTTCTCACCAAGATAAACACACACACTGAGCGGAGTAACGCAGGATATGTCTTAAGGGACTCTACAAACAAATTAAATGTCCCCTTACCCAGATCCAACTATCTAAAAAGGAGTTTTAGCTATAGAGGTGCAACTCTCTGGAACAGTCTACCCTGCAATCTAAGACAAGTGCAATCTCTAGATCTTTTTAAGCAATTGTTAAATCTTCATTTTGTTAATTAAGTTATATACACGGCATTCATGGAAAACAGGTCTAGTTTAGAGTAGTATTTTTTACGGTAGAGACTTTTTAGGTGTGTATTTATCGTTATTAAGAATTATTACGTAGTTGTATTTTTAGATTGTAAATCACCTGATGAATTTTTACCGTGTTAAAATAAAGATTTTGAGACTTTGAGACAAGGGTTGAGTGAAACAACGTTACGGCTGCGTTGTTGGTGGTCGTATTAACCTTGTCACACTCACAAGTCGCAACGTTTCAAGAAAACATTTAACCCTGAGTGCAAGCTATCGAATTAATATCAAGACATTTCCCTCATAAAGTTATTTATTGTGGTACTGTTTATTAGGAATCTAATGACGGTTCTTGAAGTTGAGTCTGTGGTTAAAATTTCAAGTGTGGGTATTCATTTGATTGATAGCTTTAAAAGCTACAAATGCAATAACTCCAAGTGTTTGAGTTTCCAATTCAGCGTAAATAGTCTTAAAATTGTTCTAAGTTTAGACAGATCTTTAGTGTGATAATTCACACGAAAGCTATAGAGGAGAATGTTCCTTTGGGGCTGTAAAAATACCCAACACAACCTGGCACTGCCTTAGCAGTCTGAGACCCGGTTGAAGGAAAAAAAATTGAAGTGTGATAATTAACATGGAAGCTATAGTAAAAAACATTTCGGAAATATCGTTTATGAAGACAAACGAACTGATCCCCTCTTAAGAGTCTGAGGTAACATCTTAAAATGTGGTCATGTTATGAGGACCCCTTTCCTGTGATTTCTTTTTTGGTGTGTGTTCAATAATTCTCATTCTAACAGCGTCTGCAGTCAACAGAAACCTGTTGCATTGGAGGTGTACTTGTCTTTGTCACGTTGACACCACACACCTCTGCCAGGCAAATGCTTTTTTAATCCGTGTTTCTTTTCAGGAGTTTATCCTTTGAGCTGAAGCATGGAATAATTGGCAATTGAACAAAGCAGCTAATGACCAATTTAGGGCGCATTCAGACGTCAAATAGACGCCTCAGGATATATGAGGAGATTATTTTCAAGTACGCGGCGAATTAACATGTCATTTGGTGTCAAGCCAAGTGGCACGAAACCCAAATGACCAAAAAATTGGTAAGACGGAAAAATAGCGGAGAAGATAGCACCACAAAAAAGCACTGTTTAGAAGGTTTCATTTCATTTGAAATTTCATCTACATCCACAGATTCGAAATTTAAGGTCAAACTTGTACATTACTCCCCAAGGTTTTTGTTATAAGCAGCACCTCCACAGGAAAGTACTGCTTAGTAGCTTTCATTCGAATGGTTTCATTTACAGACTCAAATAGTACCGCACAAGCAGCACCACAGGAAAGTACTGCTCAGTAGCTTTCATTTGAATGGCCACACTTTAGGGTTTCATCCACAGATTCAAAATTTAGAACCACCTTGTACAGCATAATAAACAGCACCACAGGAAAGTACTGCTCAGTAGCTTTCATTTGAATGGTCACACTTTAGGATTTCACCCACAGACTCAAAAGATAGAATCACCTTGTACAGCATAATAAACAGCTCCACAGAAAAGTACTGCTCAGTAGCTTTCATTTGACTGCTTACAATTTAAGATTTCGTCCACAGTCTCAAAAGTTAGAACCACCTTGTATAGCATAATAAACAGCACCACAGGAAAGTACTGCTCAGTAGCTTTCATTTGAATGGTCACACTTTAGGATTTCATCCACATATTCAAAAGTTAGAACCACCTTGTACAGCATAATAAACTGCACCACAGGAAAGTACTGCTCAGTAGCTTTCATTTGAATGGTCACACTTTAGGATTTCATCCACATATTCAAAAGTTAGAACCACCTTGTACAGCATAATAAACTGCACCACAGGAAAGTACTGCTCAGTAGCTTTCATTTGAATGGTCACACTTTAGGATTTCATCCACATATTCAAAAGTTAGAACCACCTTGTACAGCATAATAAACTGCACCACAGGAAAGTACTGCTCAGTAGCTTTCATTTGAATGGTCACACTTTAGGATTTCATCCACATATTCAAAAGTTAGAACCACCTTGTACAGCATAATAAACAGCACCACAGGAAAGTACTGCTCAGTAGCTTTCATTTGAATGGTCACACTTTAGGATTTCATCCACATATTCAAAAGTTAGAACCACCTTGTACAGCATAATAAACTGCACCACAGGAAAGTACTGCTCAGTAGCTTTCATCTGATTAGTCACTCTTTGGTTAGACTCAAAACTCCAAAAGATTATCAAACCACTTTGAGGTTTCACTCGCGAACTGACAGGGTCAAGCAGAGTCAAACTTGCAGCTGCGGATTTGATCAAATTCCTCGGTAAAGAGTTGATGACTGACAAAAGGAGGTCATTGCTTCAGTACTGCTGTTGTTTTTAAGATTAAGTTACGAAACTCGTGGGAACGTGCCTTGTAATGTTGTGGTTAGCATCCAAACAAAATATCATTTCCAGGCGGATTAGAGCAGTTTATTATGACCGATTTGTTATCTGAGGGATTCAAACTTTTGATCGCATGTTTACATTTCGCAGAGTAGCAGACCAGTCGTTCCATGTCACGCCGTTTAGTTGGGTTGATTTCTAATTTTTAAGTTAGTGGTATCAATCCCGAAGTATTTTTCAATAATCAAACAGCAGGGCATATAGCCATAGCCACAAAAAAAACCTACAAAGCAATCATTTTTTACGCATTTGTTTCCTTCCGTGTAAATTGGCACCCAGTGAAGGAAATTGTAAAATGTCATTACGTGACCATTCAAATAAAATATAACTGAGCCGTCCTTTGCAAAGAGACTTCTAGAATACATTGAAAACATTTCAACACCGACTGGGGAATTCGCAAGCTAAAAATACCCCAGTAACTGGAATCGAAAGGTCTCCGGTATTAGGTGATACCATCTATTTAATTTCAGACAGAAACCAAGTACGCACTACCCTGCGAGCAGAGGCCCTTCGATCTTCCTACTTATCTAGGAAGATAATTTCGTGACTAAAAGCCAAGATAAAGACAACTTTAATCTCCATTAAGTTTCCAAACAGGGGTGAACTGACAGTGATTTCAAACAGTGAAGTACGCCAGTTTTCTATCAGCAATTTTTCATTGCAGTCCCGACGGTTTGAACTCGAACATAAGCGATATATTTCCCTGAAACGCTGAAGTACAAAGCACTCAATTCTTCTTGTGAATAAACTAAAGAACACCGAAATCAAGTTCCTGGGCACTAATTCGTTTTCAAGTAGCCGTAGGTTATATTTCGTACCCAAATTTTAAACTGCAATCACGGAAAAACTAAATAAAGGTTATATTAGAAGCGAGGTCATTCGGTCAATCGCCTCTTCCACTAATGGATCGAAACAAAGAAAAACTTCGAGAACAAAGAAAAGCCGAGATGAAACAAACCGCGTTGGAGCGTAACACAGTCGATTTCAAAGAGAGATGGATTTTCTAAATTAAACACTTTGTGTTTACGCTTGCTAAATAATAACTTTGACAAGTCTCTTCAAAGATCGATCGATGAAACTTCTGTACCGTTGCATGCGAAATACGAAGGTTCATGACCTACGCGACGATAAAAAAGTGTGTAGCATGTTTGGAATAGAAAGCGCTTTTTTCAACGATCGACCACAAAACGAAACCATTCTTGCGAAGATCCTGTGAGGTGTATATGAGAAAACGCAAACGAAAACATCGAAGAGCTTCCCTGCAACCTTAACAAGCTGAGTCCTAGAGCAGTTGTTTGGTCCCATAACGGGTTTCAATGACACATAATCCCTATCACGTTGCAGAATGTCTAGATATCATTTAGCGCGCAGCATCATTTGCCGACGAGTTCGCAATGCAATGTTTATTTACTTTGGGAGAAAGATAAGAATTTAATGCATTATGGATGTTTGAGTTAGAAAATTCTGTAGCCCTGATTTCACGATAGACGTCCGAAATCCTCGAACGCTAGGGCAGAAATCTTGCCAAAATCGTCAAGCACTGCCACATTCATATTACCCGGCAATTTACGCAAGAAAAAAACGTTAGCGTAAACGAGTTAATGGCCCGATAAACCAACTCGCAAAAGAAAACAGTGACAGAAAAGAACAAAACAGAAATATTCGAACACGCTAGCATATTAATGTGACCTGTGGCACCTTAGCTGCTACACCCGCAAAATTCCACTTGGATTTATCCTATTTGCCGTGTTTTTCAAACTTTATGCGGATGTTGGCCGCTCTTGCGGTCCACATGAAGCACTGATTATAACAATCTCGAACTTATCGGCGACTGTCTGAACCAAGAAAAATGAGAAAACGAACAACAGAGACGTACCGCAGCAACTTTAAATAGCGCGTGTTATGAAAAGCACAGCTTGCAACGTTTAAAACCCGTTTCAAATTGTGTGCAATTACGCTGGAATCTTTAGAAGGAATTTCCGAAAAATTAGCAAACCTGTTTTCGAGATGTACGCGGATATATCCGATTTCTTTCCCAAGATTAACACCACAGACTGCCAATTAATCTACTTTTATAAATACCAGCTTTGCGGATCTTTCAAATTCCCTCAGTTGTAGCCACAACTCCAGTTGCTGCCGCCTTCTCGTCCATGAATGTTCAATCGCTCGCCTGACCCGGTCGAGTTCCTTGATAACTTTCTCCACATGTTGAAGCGAGCTGGAGTCGACACCTTCCGAACTAGCGAGTTTCAACTCTTCAATTATCGTCTCCCCTTCATCAATTGCGGTATGAATGGAGTCCAAGGTAGCTTCTCCTTGATGTTTTAGATTTGTAAGCACGGTAGCAATATTATCCGGGTTGTCGGACACTTCTTCAAGCTCTAACTGCGCTTTTAACTGTTCCACAAGCTCTGAAAGCTGGAAAAATAAAGATGAGAGCGTTATTACGAACGCCACCGCAGAATCGTCGTCCGTATCAAGCTCGAGTGCGCTCATCTTTTGCACGCTTCAAGCGGGCGTACACATTTACAAATGTACGCTCGTGAACGAGCTCCCGAATGTCCCGTGAGAGAATCCCGCGCTGTAAGCCAGGCCTGTTTGCCCAGGGCTAAGTTGCATATCACACACAATTCAGCAATTTAGAGACAAAGAATTATATTATCAATGCGCGCCCGAACGATCAGATCTTAGCCATGTCAATTAAATTTGAGACCCCTTATGACTGACAGCGCAACACTGCCGGTAAAATTATAGGTCAATAAATAAAACAACGGTGTCACAGGATGAGAGAAAAGGCTTCAAACGCCTTCCTGTTACAACAAAGAGATTGCTACTCTTGACACGTACATCAAGACGGTCCTAGAACAAGACCCATTTTTTACCTGGGATGCTTTTAGCGAGATTCCACGGATTAGAAAAGGCGCGATCGCGACTACGCGATCGATAAGATCGGATAACCTCTGGCGCATTGGGTTTGACGTTAACATAATGAAAACACAATGAAAACTGAACTTGCCTGCAGGATGCACGTATTGCAGACTTTCAAAGGCCGCACTAGAGCCGCTGGAAACATGTTTATAACCACAGAACTAAGCCTTGAGGCAGACGAACACACAGAGCGCGCAAAACGTCACGATGAAAGAATCATCCCATGACAGGGCACTTTCGATTCCGAACTGAAATTCGAGCACACTCTCAAAACACGACAATATACCAGCTCCGACAAATGACCTCCAGGAAGCATGATTGATCATTAACTTCGAAAATCAATATGCACACATCAAGTTTGACCAACCTTTTGTGTCCGTGAATAGAAGTTGACAGCTAATTTCAGCAGGGCTTTCCGCCTGTTTACTCGGTCTATAAACTCTTGGACTCGTTTCTCGAAGAAGTCTACCCTCTTCTGAATCTCCTCCGGATTGCACTCTCCCGAGCTCGCCAAATGGCGCGCGGCTTCCAAGAGTTTGGCGGCGTTTGTGTACGTATTCTACAAGGTAAAACCGCAAAATGTGTTATACAACGTACCGTATTCGAGTTTTGATTTCTAAATTAAGCAACAACCAAGAGACACGTAGACAAGTCAAATCCGATTAACATCACTGCATAACTCACGGAAATGTTTTTCCCACTCCCCTAAATAACCGACAAATTTTTCGCAGATTTTATTTCACTCCATACAAGCTTCATATCAATACTGTGTGACTCTTAGACATTCAGGAAAGATTTCTGTATACTGAGGGATTTGTTTATGATTTCTAAACAGGAAATGTTTAACTTTTTCAACCCACGCTTGGAATGTTGAAAGGGATGAATGCTTATCTGAACAAAACTGCTCGCGGATTTATAATTCGTGACAATGAAATGTGGAGGGCCAGTTGAAAGAAAATTAATGAAATAATTGGCAATTAACTCGTTTTTAAAACAGAACCCAGTGATAATGGAACACCGTTAACCGAGAGTAAGTTTGCATTGCGATGCAAGACTGCAATGGTATTGAAAATCTGAATCAAAGAGCAAAAACGTGCAGCTAGAAATCCAATATTCTGAATATTGGACTTCAGGTAAATGAGGTAAACAAACAACTTCAAGTAGTGGTTTGTTTACATTGCGTGACTCATCCACAATATAAGGTTTTAGCATAATAACCGACTCCCTGCCTTTAGTTGGGTCGTCTGACAAATATCGTTCTGTGTTTTGAGATAATAAATTATGAAAACTACTTTTATAGATTAAATACTGGCTACAGGTAGATTCCAAGAGGCAACCATGAATGATCAATTTTTACACAAAGGAAATCGTTTTGGGAAACTGGAAAAATTCAGATTCCTGGCACCAGTGGTGACGGAATTTTAAATATATTTAATTCCTCTCGAAGTTTCACATAAACCGTTCTGTCCTGTGGAGAGTAACTTTGCGTCTTGCCAACGCTGTGCGCTTTTATAAAACATTTTGGACCGTGGAAAAAAGGCAACAGTCTGATCGTTTAACTCGAAGATTTCAAGTAGTGTTTACAATCCAATCCATAGAAGCTTGAAATGTCGACAATTCGACAAACAGATACATCTGAGTGATTCAGGAATTTACGGAAGCAGAGGAATTTAAGTGCGCTTAATTCCTCTCCACTTCTCACTTTAAAAAATAAGAATTGTCTCAGTGAAGCTGTCTTAATTGGAAAAACGGAAAAGCGTGGCGTCTCACTTTAACACGAACTAAAAGCGATTTAATGCACCTGCTATATTCTGCAGACATGCGAAAAAGAGGGCACATGTTGTGATAACATTTGTACTGGGTTAACAGCTACTATCAGCTCTTTCGAGACAGTAACACGCAAACGAAGAGTTAAAAATTAAAGGATTAGGAGATAACTTATTTTCAAGTTACTGAAAATCACGAACGTAGAAACCAACAAAAGTCAAAAGAGTTTCGGAGGTACTCCACAAGAATTGTTTTGTACGAGGGTGGGAAAAAAGGGGGAGAAAATTAAATAACTACGCCTTTACCACTAATAAGGAAGCAAGCTTATTCTCTTAAAAATCCAGAGCAGGAAATCGATATCAAAGGAAAAGAGAAAGATCTTTGTATAAACCAATATACAGATTCGGAGACTTGCACGTGAATATATTAATATATCTAACTAGATTTGATAAAACTGAGGTACCTGCACAAAAGTGGCCTTATTTTTCGTTCAAAAACTCTCCAAAGTAGCCATTATAAAGACAAAGAGTGTGACCAGTGCTTTTTTCTCTTCTCCTCCACCCCTTCTCCTCGCTCGCTCTCTTATTCCCTTGATTTGAGTGCTGTGGGGTAATTGCCGGGCTCGTCGGATCCAAAAGACGCCGGTTTTGGACCTATTTCGGTCAAATGGCTCCAATTTTCTGGAGGTACGTTTTCGCAAATCCAGACAGATATATAAATATATATATTTCAAAACTTGCACGTTCGTAAAACGATAACGGGTAAAAAACAATTCCAAAAAAAAGAGAGAAAACAAAAGACAGGAAGTCCTCTTTAGGAAAAGAAGAAACCAAAAAATTTTTCCAAGAAAAAAAATTTACTTTCGATCCTTGCATGCTGTTT
This sequence comes from Pachyseris speciosa, assembly GCA_016490735.1. Classification (NCBI taxonomy): domain Eukaryota; kingdom Metazoa; phylum Cnidaria; class Anthozoa; order Scleractinia; family Pachyseridae; genus Pachyseris; species Pachyseris speciosa. The sequence goes on from JAEMWC010000061.1 coordinate 20,730, forward strand.
GTCCCATTCGATCTCTATCTTTACATCCCACTTCAGTCACACGATCTCGCCAAGATCTCTGTCACCTGTTGCGTTCACAGTAAGGTGCCCATAAACCCACTCCTTTTCAAAAACCTCTCCGGTAACCAGGGAGCTTTCAAAATATAATTTTTACCAGTGCACGGTTTTAACACGTTAAGCCAATTACCCTGAACAAATGCCGCTACAATATAATGGAAACTGTACTTATTCCTGAACAGGAAAGGTTCTTAATTGAATCAACGACTTCTGTCAAAAAAATCGACAGTCCCTGTTGCAACGAAAACGAAAGATTGATAGAGTTAAAGTAGGGATGGAAAGAAACGAAATATTTGAAAATAGACTGCGAGCAATCTCTTATTTTTCTTTTGCGACGCGTCACTTGCAAAACAAGCGAAATAGCAAACGGAAACATTGGGAAATCAAATCATGTTTGTAAACATCATAAATCAATCCTTCAGTTGAGGTAAAGTGGGAAATTGCCTCCACTGAAATAATCTTCATTTTACACTGAAAAATCAGAAATAAATTGTCATTTGGTCGTGATTTCAACAAATTTACTTTGGAAAATAAATCAGTGTTTTTAACGCTGGTATTTATTCTCTTGAAATCTTGGTCGATCAAATAAAAAGCCCTCACGTACCAACAAATAATTGCTTGCTAAACCGGAAGGGGGAAAGGATGAACGCTTTTTGCCCCTTACTTAGGGTTATTATAAACGAAATCGAATTTACAGAAGCGTGTTCTTGTTGGAACTAAAATAATTCAACCCATTATGATTAACATGCCAGAAAATCTTGTAATATTTTGCATCCTTGGATTAAAGTGTGTTGTTAATCACAGCATAGTTAACGATAAACAGATGGTATTTGAGAATCTCTAAAACATTGGCCTCAAACCTGATTGGCCGGAGTCCAACAAGAAACCGTATCGATATCGCTAAAACCACTTCCTTTTTATACGGGTTCTAGAACCGTCTACGAGTCTGAGAATAAAATTCCAGTGTATGGTCATTGAAAGGCGCAACTAAAATTAGCCTGCTTAACCCTTTAACGTTTCTTTTATTTTGGATGATTCAGAGAGTCCTTGTTATGGAGCCATTTGGTAATGTTCAAATCGACAGAAAGTGCTTATAACTATATACCGTTTTTACGAACATAGAGAGCCCCTTCCATTAATAGTTGTTGGTGGATCGACAGTTGACTCCCTAGGGAGTTGTGACGTCAAATGTGTCGCAATTTGAACCCTCCAACCGGACAAAACGAATGTTTTTGGTATGCTGTGGCTGGAGAATTGGAGCTGAGAGCGGTTCAAGGGCAGGAACAGTAATGGCGCAATAGGTTCATGTCACTGACCAAACCTGGGTACAATTTGTTGTCTATTGTGTTTCTTAGGTGCATATGAACATTTCATGGTTTTCACAAGTATTCCCTCGTTTTCAACAACTTCGTGAGCACAAGGTTTACCCAAAGTTACAACGGAGCATTTCAATCAATTTAATTAAAGGGTTCTATTCAGGAAACAGCTTTATTTCAGGATGTGACTGGTGTTGTTGGTGTTGTAATACATTTAATTCTCTTTATACACCAAGCAAGGAAAGTTATCGTTCGCCGGCGAACGATAATTTGCATAAAAAATGTTAAAGGGTTAAAGTGTGATCATTCAAAGGAAAGCTACTGAGCAGTACTTTCCTGTGGTGCTGTTTATTATGCTGTGCAAGGTGGTTCTAACTTTTGAGTCTGTGGAAGAAATCCTGAAGTGTGACCATTCGAATGAAAGCTACTGAGCAGTACTTTCTTTTTGTCCCGCCAACTAAAAAGGTCATATATTTTCTCTTAAATTAGCCAACTTAATACGGACACCCTGATAATGTGGACACTTTGGCATGTGCCCCTGGTGTCCGTCTTAACAGGGTTCCACTGTACCGGTAAACTGGCCATAATCAATCCGTGTTTGCTTCGGTTTTACTTTACTTCGCTTTGTGATTGATCGGAAAAACTCGCGCCAATTTCTCAACCAATGAGAATCAAAACCAAACTGACCAATAGCTATATAGCGACTTGCACGCGCGCATTTTTCCCGCGCTTGGCGCCGGTTATGTGTAATTGCTTCGAATTTTGATTGGTTCGTTGCGCTGTTCGCGTCTGTTGTGATTGGTCAGAGTAATTGCCTTGGTTTTAGTTTACTACTCTCAATTGAAAATCGCAAGGACCGTTTTTATGTATTTATGTCTGTTTGTTCTTGTGTCTCTGACCTAAACATTTAATCATCTTTTCTTTTCACTGACTGCCTGGCATTTTTAACTTTTAGGTTATTTCGGGCAGCCAGCACCCCTATCATCTGCCATATTATTATTATTATTTGTTTTTATCTTGTAGTAATTATGGGGTGAAATAAAGTATTGTTGTTGTTGTTGTTATGGTCACTAACCTGAGCAATGCTCTCAAACTCCTCGTGTCTCCTGAGTAACGCTTCCGCCTTAACTAACGACTTCCCAACACCTGTGTGTTTCAACAAAAATGTTTCTCCATGCTCTTCAATCCACTTAATCACCTGAAACCATAAAAATAAGATTAAAGCCTGTTACTGAAACTGGACAGAATATGTCCACACGTCATCATCATCATCATCGTCATCATTATCAAGAGGAGACAAATAAAGATCGGTATTCAGGGTGAGGGCACCTTTGTTCTGTTTAAACTGGCCAAAGCGATGGGTCATTTGAGAAAATCAAAATATGCCAAACTTAAGGCCAAATTCGTTCGGGACGGAACGTGCCAACTGGAAGAATTTGCAGAGTCTCAACCCTTCAAAATGGCAGATTCCGCTTACATAAACGCATACAAACTGGCTTGGCTGGCTGGCTGGCCATTCCTGACAAATGGCACGTGCTCAAGTTTGCTTCTATGTGCTGTTAGATATTAAGCATTTAGTAACCAGGAAGTAGCGACCCTATAAATAGTCTATTTTCGGAAACCATATCTATTGGTTATTCATTGCTTGGAAAATATTCGAGGACACTGGCTTGGTAAAAACAATTTGGTACAGTAGCTTAGTGCACTGTTGCTATAACACTCAGAAAATATACATATAATACGTCGTTTGCAAATAATTCCACAAGTACTTAGGCATCCAAAAGTTCCTTAAAATATACAGTGTCAGATGCAAATTAACTTCCCAGTGTTGACTGAGAAAAAAGTCTGTGACAACATACAATAGTTACGTAGTAAACTATGACGATAATTACAAGGCTGAGAAAATCAAGGCAGACGGTTAAATCAAGTTTGGCACAAAATATAAACAATGTGATGAGTATTTGAGAATCAACGCACTACTCTTTGTAACAATCTAAGTTACAACCAAATAGCAATCAAAATAATAAATTTGATTCCGAGAACAAATTTAGTTTCGAATCAAAATGTTCAAGTATCATTGACGGTAAATTTATCAACTGGATTAAAGTAGTTATTCCGAAATGTATTTGGCAAAGGACGCCATACAAACTCTACGGAAACTCGAAACCGAAAAATAAAATAAACGTTTATTTTTGGAGCATTTCCTGCAGAGCTTAATTCAAATTATAGCAACAATATTCTGAGAGACTAATTCAATGCACGTAAATGAATCAACCAACGCTGAAAATTGCACTGTTGCACACCATTTTGCCGTGCAACGCATTTTAGTCAAGACAGTTCCCAGTACAGTATTTTCTACGAGTTTAATATCTTGAGTTCGAAACTGTTACACAGAGCAAGCTGAACAATGGTATTTCTAAATAGACAAAAGCTTAATGGTATACAAGAAACACGCTCTGTGCTTGCTTGCTAAGAAAATCATTATTTATTCCGCTTGTATATGTTGGCAGCCACCCTGTAGATTCTGGCTGGCTTTAATTAATGTTATGTTTTTAAATAACGTTTTCAGTGCTAGGAAAAAGCAACTACATGTGCTGTTCTAAAATGTACATACCCTTTTTACAGACATGTTAGGGAATGTTAGAGGCTTTCTCGTACACTTCACGTTTAAGTTCCTGACAACCGCATTGAAAGTAACTGATCTCAAAATGTAACATTCCCAAACCTTTGTAAGTCATTCAAAATGGAAGCCATGTGTATGAATTCGTAACTCCCAAGCCAAGGAAATCTCTAAGCCGTTTGCTTCAGCAAAAAGCTTAAACTATAAATTTCACTTTTTAATTTTGCCAGCTAAAGAAACCTGCGGAGAATTTCGTATTTTGCAAACACAGTTACTTGTTGGTGCGTATTAAAATTTAAAGACAACTTCCCAAAACACCTGCCGGCCAAAAATGACTCCCATTTGCCACTGACTAAATTTCGGCGTGAATCACGAATCATCCCAAAACTCGGGCAGCTTCTCTTTTAAATGCATCGAAATATCAAGCACTTAGAAAAGAATTCAATTTATACCGAGGAAATCCCCGGGGGCCAATCACTTGAAGTCTAAAAGAATAGCTTCATAAGATATCTTGATCAAACAATACACTTTCTTCACAATACAACGTAGCTGTCACACTTTTTGTGTTTACTGTCCACGAAACAATGCAGAAATTTCGGTCAGCCGACCAAGCTGTGAATACATTTGCATAACTTGAGCGAGTAAATAAAAACGTAGACAAACGTGCCATGTTTTCCATTCAACAGGTGCTGAATAAAGATAAAGAACCACAATTCAAACGAAAATTTTTAGTTTCGGATACATTCACAGTTTAGCCCAACTTTGAAATAAAATTCGCACTCAAACGAAGACTCGCTAACTTTCAGTGACAACATTTCAGTGAGCAGATGGGAATTTACCTCTTCAGCTAAAAGACTTATAAGAAAATGAATTTAGCGTTTGCAGTAAAAAGAAAAAAAATAGAACCCGTATGATACAAATTATATTCCCCACCATAATGGTTTTAAACGCTAAAAATTATTGCGAAAAGATTTTAACTATGACCGAAATATTGAGCCACGAGGTTAGCGGATGGCCTGTAGGCGAATTACAAAAACAAAACATTTTAATAACAACAAACCAAATATTGAGTTGATCGAGCCAGCGGATGTTGATTTAAAGCAAAATACAGGTTTCAGTCATTTTGAGAGCTTCCCGGCCATAAATAGATACCGAGTTATATTTTCGTGACAGACTCAAAACAGAGACAATATTATTCTCTGATAATATTTTCTGGTATAATTTGAAATTTCCATGACAGGTTAACTGAGAGGAACCACTATATTTAAATAATTGTTAGGTTGGTAATCATACAACACTGTTCAAGCCAGCCATCGTATACTACAACTATGAGTCAACGCACATGCCGAACTTTAAGTTTTTGTGTATACAGAGAAGCAGCGAAATCTTTATGATAATGTCACTTCCTTTTTCACTCGCCAAATTCAAAACAAAACGCAAAATAATGAATAACCATTGAATATTCTGAAATCTAACACCCACATGTAGAAACCAATTTCACTTTCTTATGCCCAACGTGCTTTCGATTTTAACCACATTTCCTTGACACGAAAATAAAATTATTTGCTCGCTTCGGCAATAAACGTTTCAGCTTGCCGAAACCTGATAATTTTGATTGCAACTTAGGCCATGAATATAACATGGCACATTTATCACACTTACATATCGCAGGTTTGCCGGCGTATTTTAGAGAATTAAATTCAAAAAGACAAACTTATGTCTCACCATCCTGCCTATCCAGTATCTATAGAGAACCTCATTGGGATGATCTGTACGCAAAACCAAATCAAGCAATACCTCACACATTTAAAAAGCCAAAGAAAGGAGAAAGTCCCCGTCACACAGGTGAAATTCATGAAAAGCAATCATTTCTGTCACTGCTAAATGCTTCTCAGTAAAATGAAATAAAAAAGCTTGTCTCTGATTGGACGGTCTTGGCTTGGGGTGTGTAACATAAATTGTCTATTTAACAGAAATGTCTGAAATGATAATTTTTACTGTAATGCAACTATATTTGAAGTGAAATTCAATGTAATCATAAGCAAAATTTCTTTTACCAGAAATTCTCAAATTTTGTTAAAAGGAATTGCCGAGGAAATTAAGTCATGGAAAACGTTTTAAAATTTCACAGTTACAAGCCACAACAAAATGCTAAATTTCCCTCAAAGCAAGCTCTTGCATTATTTACAACAACCTAGGAACAGTATACATACAACATGGCACCAAACCAAAGAAGAAAACCTGACAACACTGAAATACAAACTGCAGATAGTTGGCTCTTGGAGGCAAAGCAACAAGATAGCAACGAGATATATTGATTAAAGAATGCTAGGGATCGATAATTTTCAGATAAAGGTCACCATCGTTCACAGAATTAACCCGACTCAACAGGTGGAAACCAAGACTTTACACCAAGAAAGGCAGGTACAGTGCATGCCAAAGTTTCTTTCCAGGGTGGGGGTGAGTCACTGAAAGTCAAAATATTCTGACAAGACAATGTTAGGTCTGTTAGCATTCTAGAGACTGTAACAACTCTGCTCTCCACTTCTTTGAAGACACATAGGAAGTACAGATTTGATTAGAAAGTGAAACAATACCATGGCCACGACTAAATGAATGTCAACAGTGTTCTAGAGATTCGAAATTTTGTATATATAAGACAGTAACAGGCTCAAGATGGCTAGTGTTGGACATGGAGGGAACTTACTGGCCTGTTCACTGAACTATTTTTTGCCTACGGCCCAAACCTTGTGGTATGTAGTGTGCTTCAAACATTCAGGTCTGTGAACAAAAGACTCAAAAACCCTGTGATGCTATTATGATGATGATGATGATGATGATGATGATGATGCATAAAGTATTTTCATCCTCTTTATGGTATTGTTTTCTGCTGTACAAGGTGGTTCTATCTTTTGGGTTTAAACAAAAATGTAAACAAAAATATTTTTTATTTGGTTTTACAAAAAAGGTGTTTTGTACCAATTTCACTCACTAACTGTTGGAAAGTTGCTAGCAATTTTGCCATGCTTTAATAATAATAATGATTGCATTAGTAATGGTTTAAAGAATGTTTTTTTTACAACAAAGTCATAATACTAATGGCAAAGCCTTTTTTTTCTTATAATAGCCAGTCAAACTCATTGCCCAATAAAGAATAACAGTATGCTGCTGAGACATCACAATCTCTGTCGCTTACATCGTGGGACAAAAGAACCTTTAGTATTGTACCTCCTACTATATACCTACTATGACGAACAATGGACAAACTTTTCACCACATTTTTCATAGATTATGCAAAACCTAAAATACCTTATGTTTGTTCAAAGCACTTTGCAGGATACTATGGAATGCCAGTTTGGAAAGGACCCTACAATCACCCCACCCAAGAACAAAAGCAAACAAGCTGGACAGTGTCACAGGCCACTATAAATTATGGTGTCAACTCTTTTTGGAACAGTGATGTGGGTTCTTAAAGAGCACCTATTTTTTTAATAACCCCAAAATATTTTACAAAAAACTAACCATCATTTGATACACAACCAAGTCAGAAGGGGTGTGTATCTATTCTTGATTTGATATCAGAAACTGCTTTGCATGCATGTTCATGAAGACTTACTGTGATGCAAGTCAGTTTGTGACTTCAAATCAAGAATAGACACATGACCCTCACTAGCTCAGTCGTGGGACAGAGGATGGCTAGATTCATAACTTACCTCCTATGAAATGCGTTTCGAACTGGTGCAAAGATTTAGTTTACTGAAAAAATGTTTTGGGGTTACGAACACTTTAACATACTCCACTAATTAAGTTTGACAAAGGGTAGCATGCAAATTTACCACCATGACAAAAATACACCAAGTTAGAAAATAATGAAAAATAACAATAAATAATAAGTAGATGTCATAAGTAGCTGTTAGCTCCTTGGTTACCTTTTTAGAAAGAAAAACTTGACTTTATTGATTATACCACAAAAGCTAAAATGTCACAGTACTGTTTGGATACCCCAACCTCGTTCCCATGGGGTGGGAAGAGGACAGACCTGGGACACCTTGGGAACGAGGTTGCAGATACCCCTGCCTAATTTAACATTAGTGACAGCCCTGTGTCACAAAAAGTTTGACAGCCTTTTTCCCAATTAGACTGCGAGAAGTCTCTAATTTTGGCGATGGATTGTGGGGCGGGCGGGCGTCGTGTCTCCTCACAACTTCGTGCACGTGCGTATATTTCGCCTGCCCCACATTTCATTGCCGAAATTAGAGACTGCTCACAGTCTATTTCCCAATTTGACATTACTACATTCAAGTGAGCCCTCTCAGTGAGCACTGTTAACTCTTAGGGCCAACTTTACCAGAAAATGTGTTTAAATTGAAAAAAAAAATGACATGCAATGCACCTTATTGCCTTACCTGAGAGCTGTCTTGATCGAACATACACAAGTGAAGGTACTCCTTAAGTTGGGCCTTGCGTTTTTCCCACAACAATCCTAATTGCCTGTGGTGTTCATGAACTTCAAGATAAATATCCATAACATGGGAGCCAGCTTCCTCAGAATATTCAGGATTTTTAAGAAATTGATTTTCCATCACCAAGGGACATTTCTGAAGTTCAGCTAAGAGAGCTTTACTGTCTCCGCTAACAGTTTCAAAAGCCTCTTCAATCTCTTGCCTCACGTCATTGAGATCCGTCAATAAACTCTCAACTGCTACCACTTCTTTGATGTCTAAATAGTTTTCATTCTGCAGCTTTTCCTGCCAGATTTTGACATTGTGAAGAAACTATGGATAAAATGGTGACAGAATCTGGTTACACAAAAGCTACAGTAGAAACCTTTAGACTAAGTTGGGGCACAAAAACAAATACAAACTTGTTTGAATTTTCAAACTGGTTTGTGTGAAAGCTAGGTGACTGTGTAATCTTTCCTTTAAGACTGTTTCCATCATACTGGTGTGACTACATGTATGATTCTAGTGCAAGATGAGAATTTGTACCTCAATCAGAGATACCATTTTCGCAGTGATAAGAGCTTCCTATTGGCTATGGAATAAACTACGTGTGGTTTAAGCTAAAACCAACAAATAGTCAACATGAGAAAGGCTTGCGGTTTCACACCAGAGTGAAAATTTTGATCCACTACAGATACAACTGGTGCAAGCTCAGACCAGTATGAATTACAGTGTAACCGATAAACAACCTTGGACCAATAATACATCAAGAGATATAATGTCACAAATGTGGTTCTTGAATGATAAACTTAGACTGGAAGAAGTTGACAGCAAAAAGAAAATTTAACATCCATCAACTTGGACAGATTGCTTGTAGAAGACGTTCCTAAGAAAACACTTCCAGTTAAATTGTCGAGTCAGTGATAGTGTCAATAAGAATGACAAAGTTGACAGCAAAAAAAATCAGTTGAACAGGCTATGCTTGTAAGCAGAAGACTTTTGCTTGGAGGAAAGCCAATATCAATATCCTCCAATGAAAAGTAATTGCACTGATAAAAATTCATACCTCCTCACTGTGCTTGTGGTATGCAACTGATCTCGCCAACAAGCAACTCCTCTGGCTAATGTTCATATCAAACGACTTCCACTCGCGGTCCACAGCCTGTGCTAGAGCTTCGATTCTATCAGATTCATAATGTACTGCCTCACTCAGTTTGTCAGCCACTTCTAGCACTCGGCTGATGTTGCTGTAAACACTCTAAAACAAAACAGAAGACATGTTAATGGTCAACATGGAGATGCTACTGAAGAAAACTAACCCACAAAGCAAATGTTACATATTTTGTTATTACCTAGCTGTGAAGAAATTATTAATAGTAAGAATATTTGTACTTGTTACCAAATGCACACATTGAAATTTGGACGTTTTCCAGTGTGTTAGCAAGGAAATTTTCGCAAGATTTTGTCTTTGTTGGCTTGCAGTAACAGCACCAAAAACTATCACACATTAAAATCTCATGATAAGCACATGAAAGTGACATAAAATATTCCAAGATTAGCTGATCAAGGCCCTCTTGTACTCAAGATCAAAGTAAGGAAGGAAGAGAGACAAAAATCCTTGAATTTACATTAATTATTTTTATCATACAGTACTTCGATGTTTGGCTTCCAAGAGTGCTATTATGACCAACGCTTTTGTACAGTCTTTTGAACATACTTTATTTCACAATTTTCAGTCTTAATCTACCAGTAGTCAGAGAAAATGGCTATTCCACTTTTTACAAAAATAATAAATTGTTATGAGTGCTATCCACTAGTCATAATCTAGCTTAAGCTAAAAATAAACCTTAAGTGCCAAGATGTTCTATTTTGCAATCTATATATCCATCAATTTAGTGATCTACCATCAACAACTTTGCCCTTTTAGTACAAAATGGATGCCTGTCAAGAGTTTATCACATGCTGTGAATTTCAGCATGCTTTTATTTACTTTTTAAATTGTTGCTTTACATTTACATTTGAATGAATTTCACTCAGGATTCCCTCATTTTTTTCATTCTATACACTGGTAGCTACATCTCTACAGAACAACTGCAAGAAATATTTATTTCTGAACACATTAAAAGGATGTTGCCAAGACCACTTAAGCATGCAGCTGTATGATAATAAAATAAAAGGCAATCTCATGAATGTTAAAACATGCTATCTGTGAAAAGCAACATGGCCTCAGGGAAATAAAATGTAGACAGTCAGTTGCTAACTGTCATTTGGGTCAATTAAAACATCTGAGGAACCATCTAAAAAATCAACCCATTTGAACATATGATTTAACAAGCATAATAATTAATTATGGTGATGAATAACGGCATGTCTTTATGCAAAGTTTGGAAAATATGAACTGAGTCTACGTTCATATGACATCTACCATAATTTGCCTCCATTAAAAATAATAAATTGAAATTAATAATAATGCGTGATGCGGTTCCAGTCAAAAGCCCACATTTCACCCTTGCTCACCATAATAGTATCCAGTAGCTCAGTGGTTAGAGTGTCCGTCTAGATCGCAGAGGGTCGTGGGTTCAAATCCCATCTGGAACTCACATTTTTTTTCTGAGTTTCCATTTGATGTTACATGCATAATTCTATCATGTTGTACTTCTTAATTCACTCACTTTGGAGGTTTGATGATAACAATGATTATAGTAATAATAATAATAATAATAATAATAATAATAATAGTGGTGACAGTTATATATGCCAATATGTCTTCCAATGATTTTCCCTGTGTTACAATAGAATGATAATAATAATAATAATAATAATAATAATAATAATAATAATAATAATAATAACTCATTGACATGTCCATCCCCACTGAAAAGACCACTTCAGTTAAAGTTACTGGAAAGCTGTCAAAATATGAAGACCTCGAAATTGAGATTGAACGCATGTGGGGAATGAAGGCCACAACAATTCCAGTGGTGATATGAGCACTGGGACTAATAAAAAAGGGCTTGGAAATATACATCAAACAAATCACGGGTAACATCCAAATTACTGAACTACAGAAGATCACACTACTAGGAACATCTCACATCCTAAGAAAGACACTCTCCATCAAAAAGACTTCTTCCTCATTTTAGCCCTAGGCTCTTAGTAGGAATGGGCTCGGCTATTATGTTATAATATGGCATAAAGTTAAAGGAGATAGCATAATAATAATAATAAATAATAATAATAATGATAATAATAATAATAATTATTATTATTATTATAAACATAATAAGGGAATAACATGACTTTTTGAGGGAATATTGTTTATTTGCACCCGCGTAGTGTCGCGTGAGGGCTGCAAATGACACTACAAGGGCGCAAATAAACAATATTCCCAAAAAAAGTCATGTCATTATCATTATTATCAATAAACAAGGCCAAATGATATCAAGAATGCGATAAACACAATAATACCAAACACAAATCCGATTTAACTTCAGCGTAGAATTTCCGCAGTAATTCATTTAGCTCAACCGGTGTTACACAATTGAAGTCAACTTTCAGCTTTTGTTTGTCACACCATTTCTCGAATTTTTTGATCCCCCATGAAGTGGCTCTCTTTGTATTTTCCACCTGACCTTTTGCTTCTAATTTGTCCAAATCTTCTAGCCCCAAATCTGAGTTTTGACTGCTAATTTCTTCCATTACTTCCGTTTTCGCTCGAAGACGATTCGACGACTGAAAAAACTGCAGTTCAAAACCAGAGTTTTGCAAATGAATGGTTTTCCCGCGTCAACACTAGGCTTACTCTAATTGGTTAAAATCCATCGGATGATGAAGCAAGAACCAATCAGCTGTAGGGCTGATAATGCATTAGCAGCCCGCTGTCAGTCTTTTGCGGCCCGCTGAGCGTGTGTTTTGAAGAGGCCGATTTTCTATTTGGCCGCGTATATTGATAATAATAGTTATTAATGATGGTAATCACAATACCAACAATGCAACAACAAGCAGAAGAATAACATTCAAAGTAGTTGCGCCTTTGGAAGTACTCCACTTTTCCATTCCAACTGGTTGCAATAGGAATTTCTGTTCCATTTGCACAAAATTTTCCATTTTACTTTGTGGTCTTCTTGCATCTTCACTATTGCACAATCCTGTGTAAAGTGTTTTGATCTCCCAGATGAAAAAAAGTCAGGAATTTCCATTGGCAATAAAACTGTTAGCTATAAAATATGAAAGAGACCCCTGGATGTATAAAGAAATTCACATAACGGAAATGAAAAAAATTTTAAGTCAGCTGAAAAAGATTTCAAGCTTTAAACAGAACTACAACAAAAAGTTCAGTCAAACTATTTTTTTAAAAATAATTTCTGAATTGAAGTACCTACTTCAAAGTATTACATCTAAATATGTTAACTTTATCTACTTGGTGCATGGCACAAAGGCATAGTGCTAAACAAAGCAGAAAATCACAAAAACATTGATATATGGGTCAAACAAAACAGATTTAACATGTAAAACTATGCAGGGTGTTCATTAGACACTGGAGGTCAGAAATTCTCCGACTACTATGCAGAATTCTCCAGCTAAATTTTGCTTGTTCCCTTCTTCCTAAAAGAACTTTGCCCTTTCATAATAACTCTCCTGTTACTTTACACTATTCTCCTGCTACTACAATTGTTAATGAAAACCCTGAGGTATGGCAGAAGTTCTGAAGAACCTAGTTGCTGCATGTACAATATTAATTTCATCGATCACAAAGCAATTTCCTGGGTTTTGAGATGTGAAGATTCATGTTAAAATCTACATTCAAGAAAATCTCCACAACAAGTTCACAGAAAAATGGCATAATTATGTTTTGGTACAAATGTAACTGAAATAAAATATAATGGGAATGTTCTGGACAAGAAATAAAAATAAAGTGAGTAAAATTCAACTACAACTTTAAAGCATATAGAGAATATTGAGTCTTTTTCTCCATGCAGATACATTTGCTGAGGTTAAAATATTCCTTCAACAAAATCTTACATGATAATTGTGTAGACTCAACAGAGTTACATTGAGACAATAAAAAATATCCAAATTTTGTTTAAAACTGGGAGAAAAACCAACAATCAAACTTACCAGTTTATCTTTGAAGCTCTAACAATATCGCAGATAAAAAGTAAAACATTTTTTCACTTGATTGGGTAGGCAATACACTGTATATGTAATTTCCTGGTCGCAATTTAAGTTCTCACCCTTGCATGACAGACTTAGAAAATTACTATTCATAAAGATTTGTTGAATATTTCGAACAAATCATGTGTCGCTGGCCAGCTGAGAGGCCAGACAAAGAACTGCCTTCAATTATGGCTAGAACACAATGGCAACATTAATCAATATAACATTGCAGACCCCCATGAGAAAAAAGTATTTCAAGGAATTGTGCAAATTAAAATATATATCACTGACAACTGTGTTTCACTTCTATAGCCTTCACAAGGGCTCCAGTTGATTATTTTGTCCCAAAACTACACCAGTAATTTGGGTGGCAGGAAATTCGATTTTAACATTAATGCTCACCATTTAAAACAATTTATATATTTTTAAGACATTTAATTTCTAAACCTTTATTGAAAACCATTCTGAAAATAAATTACGATATTTGGAAATCATAGACAATGTGTTACCTGTAAAATGACCTTTATCCAGAGGAAATAAACTTGAAATGAGCTTTAAGGTGAATGAGTAATTGAATCATCAAGGGAGATAATTCGAATTGTCACACATGTAACCTGCACAAACCTATACACAAAAACAACTGCAGATGATTCTCACCTGAATGGTGCTAGTTGCTAGAGTGCAAGAGGTGAGACCTGAAATCTCCCTGCATTAAATCTATTGTGTTTCTTCATCTGGTTCTTTTTATACGAGGATAAACACCTAATTGAATGGGGCCAGGTTGACAATTTTCTGATATTTTTTTATTCTGTTTAAAGACATGGTGGTTATCCAGCACTGAATTTTTAATAAAAGTCTGCTCAGTATCATTTTAAAATTGCTGACAGCCAGGTTAGAAAATTACCTTGTGACCAAAATCCTCAAGACTTGTCAACTCTTGTCAGCAATTTCTCCTTGCTCCAAACTTAAATGTTTTTCACATGAATAATTCTTAAAGAAATTTAACAAATTCATTGAATCATTACTCTCATTATTTGATGGTTTCTGCTCTAAATTGATTAACATAACAGTTTAATCTATTTGCTTGATTCTCTGACATAAAAAACTGGATGTAAGAACAATTAGTTAGTGGCACTCAAAAGAGATGCAAACAGATAACATAGCTCCTCAAACCTTGGTACACCAGATCAGGAAAATGTTTAAGCTGTTAAGGGTTGAATCAGTATTATGCTAAACCAGGCAAGATGCCTTATAAAGATTATCTACAACTTGATTCTAAAAGAAGCCAATTCAATATAATAGAACATAATCTAAAATGACCATTTATTTTCATCATACACACAAAACTGGGCGAGTAAGCAACTGTTTTCGCTTGCCCAACAAGATTTACACTTGCTAGGGCGACTGAAGCAGTGCTAATTCATCCTCTGATCAATGCCATTAAGATTATAACTAAAGAGCATAACTTGCTTAAGGCATTTGAAAGGCTGCTTGCGTGCGCAGTGTAATGGAACACAAATGACAATAAGAAAACAAACAAGAAGACAGATAAAGCAATTCAAATCCACGACATGACCAAAGTTAATTACAATACCTCATGAACAAAGAACCACTAAGCGCTGTACGTGGTACTCATGGAAAGAGCCACTCTTTGTTTCATTATTCTTGTTGCTTTTTTATGTGAAACATTAACTTCAAGACTGATGAAATTGGTCTTATGTTCCATCTTTATTTATTAACCTTAATACTAAAATGAGAAATTATAATTAAAATGGACATTTTAATTAAGTCCATTTTAATTACCTAAACATCTGAAATTTTCGAAAAGGTCAAAGTTTCATGAAAACATGTACTAAATGTTCCAAAGTTTCAAAACAAGAAAATCACTTGTGGTTAAAATGTTTTGGAGAAAAAATTAACAAAATCCCCTTGCAGATATAATAAAATTACGATGTGCTAAGTATTGCCATTTCAGAATCACATAACTTTCTCTTCTAAAGAATCTCTCGGGTTTAAGAAAAAAGAAGAGATGTATATTATAAAGAATGAGAGAGTTTTTATTCAATGCAAAAAGACTTCTGTCAGCACAGTTGACAATGGCTCACTTTTGACTGACTTTTGCCACGGGCATGTCACAAAAACAATAAATCATAGTGAAGAGCTACACCTGTCCCTCCCAGAGTCAATCATGAGTCCAAATATGGTGTAGTTATAGTATAATATTAGTGGTTCTTACTTTAAGGTCTGCGAAAAGTTAAAGTTTAAGCATTCAGACGAAAGCTACTGAGCAGTACTTACCTGTGGTGCTGTTTATTATGCTGTATAAGGTGGTTCTAACTTTTGAGTTTGTGGATGAAATCCTAAAGTGTAAGCATTCATATGAAAGCTTCTGAGCAGTGCTCTCCTGTGGTGCTGTTTATAATGCTGTATAAGGTGGCTATAACTTTTAAGTCTGTTGATAAAATCCTAAAGTGTCAGCATTCAAATGAAAGCTACTGAGCAGCACTTTCCTGTGGTGCTGTTTATTATGCTGTACAAGGTGGTTCTAACTTTTGAGCCTGTGGATGAAATCCTAAAGTGTGACCATTCAAATGAAAGCTACTGAGCAGTACTTTCCTGTGGTGTTGTTTGTTATGCTGTACAAGGTGGTTCTAACTTTTGAGTCTGTGGATGAAATCCTAAAGTGTGACCATTCAAATGAAAGCTACTGAGCAGTACTCTCCTGTGGTGCTGTTTATTATGCTGTACAAGGTGGTTCTAACTGTTGAGTCTTGACCATTAAAATGAAAGCTACTGAGCAGTACTTTCCTGTGGTGTTGTTTGTTATGCTGTACAAGGTGGTTCTAACTTTTGAGTCTGTGGATGATTCTAACTTTTGAGTCCGTGGATGAAATCCTAGAGTGTGACCATTCAAATGAAAGCTACTGAGCAGTACTTTCCTGTGGTGCTGTTTATTATGCTGTACAAGGTGGTTCAATCTTTTGAGTCTGTGGATGAAATCCTAAAGTGCAACCATTCAAATGAAAGCTACTGAGCAGTACTTGCTGTACAAGGTGGTTCTAACTTTTGAGTCTGTGGATGAAATCCTAAAGTGTGACCATTCAAATGAAAGCTACTGGGCAGTACTTTTCCTGTGGTGCTGTTTATTATGCTGTATAAGCTGGTTCTAACTTTTGAGTCTGTGGATGAAATCCTAAAGTGTGACCATTCAAATGAAAGCTACTGAGCAGTACTTTCTTGTGGTGCTGTTTATTATGCTGTACAAGGTGGTTCTAAGTTTTGAGTCTGTGGGACCATTCTGATAAAAGCTACTGAGCAGAACTTTCCAATAGTGCTGTTTACTATGCTGTACCGAATGTGGTTCCAACTGCTGTCTGTGATGCCATGAAAGGTAGTTCTAATTTCTGAGTATGTTGATAACCTCCCTCATGCCATCACTATTTCACTTTTGTTTAAAACCACAGATGTAAGAATAATCATTAATAATATATTAAGATAGTCACAAGTCATCAAAACAATACCCATGCATGCATTCACAATTAATAAGTTCAAGGTTAAAGCGCCACATTGGTCACTGAATATGAGAATGTTTTGACCAGTCCTGCAACAGTTGCATGATTCAAGCTTATGCTAGATGTTGAGTGGACGCCAAATCACCATCTCAATCTGAGAGATTTAGATTCAGGTGTGATAGCAGTGAAGTCATGTGATTAGCTGTATGCTCAATGATAAGTTTAAGGACACTGGCCCATGCCATAAAGCCTGGTCTTAAGGTGGGACTTAACCTAAACAACATTTTGTGTTGCTTAACATGGATTTGACATTAATATCCTGTTCATGTTTCAAGCAATCCAAGCTGTATTGTGGGATATTTTGTGAAATTTTTGGTGATTTTTGGGCATATTTTTTCTCAAAAGATTTGTTAAATTTAGGGAAATAGGGAATATTGAAGATTTAACCCATTGACTACCGGCTGTTTTTACATTTTTGGAGTGATTTTCCACCTATAAACGATGAATAGCAATTCGTGACTCTTTATTTGAACTACCAGCGAAAAGTGGTGCTGTCCTAAGCCACTGGAGGCTCAAGGTTTCTGAAAACGTCATTTGACGTAGCTATTTTTTATCCGTGAAGCGACAACAATGGCCCAAATTTGGTTTGCTTGCGATTTCTGCTAAATTTATAGCCATTTTTCATCTTTAGCGGCTGCCTGATGAGCATCATTAAGCGTGACGGTAGCTAAGAGTCCACTTTCTCAAAGAATCGAGCAAGGTGATGTACTTTGTTGTTGAATTTGGCTTGTTACTCGACGAACTGGGAATTTGGCCAGTCGAACACTTAGTACCTTTGGGACTCGACTATTGATGAATTTCTCAACCTACCGCCACATATTTTGAAATTTCTGAGTACTGAAGATGACCACAAGCAGGAATTTTTGGCAGTAGGTCGGAGTGGCTGTAGACTTAGTTTATATGTGAAAGAATTGGGAGAAGGAACGGGTGCTGTCAAAAATTCTCGTCATTTCCCAGCATGCAATGTGGTCTAGATGTTGAAAATGGCGGAAAGGCCCGAATGCACTGGAACAAAAGGCTGTATCTACGCTCGGAGAAGAATATCAACAAAAAAAGTCATTTCTAAGCTAGAAAAAGGACTGAATTTCGTTATGATGGTTGAATTTTGGTTTTTCGGCGATGATTTCCTTAAAAAACATGAAGGCAAAAAGGGGCAGTTTTGATGTTTCTCTTTGACGTTAAAAACGGTCAGTTTCGTTCTTGTCCAAACTCAAAAGGCCATATTTGGTCAAAATCGCTACGTTTCTTGCATTTATTGGATATCCAAATTTAAAGGGCATTCCATTTCATGCTCACAACTAACAGTTAAGGCAATATTTGTGCGATTGAGAAAGTTGCAATGTTTTGAAGCATGGGAGTTTTTTACGGCCAGTTTTGGCCAGCACGGGTGCCAATGGGTTAATGAAGGTTTAAAATTGGAATTTGAAACGAAAATTAGTAGATGGACACCAACACAGTTCCCCAGCAACCTTCAGTACCCTTGTGGGGTGTCAACTGCCTGGTGGTGTTTCAAAACATTTTTGTACATTTTAATCCCTTCTTTAAACTCCTTAAAATTTCCCTCAAATTCATCTTAAGGTATTCCTGGACCCTAATTTGGTCATTTTTTGAACAATAGTTTAGGGTATTATTTTTAAAGATACATTACAGATACTGCACTCATTTTAACATCACATATTCACTGAAACTTATAGATTCTGAAAAAATGTTTATCATTTTGAAAAATTTAAGGAATGTTAAGAATTACAAAAATTCTGGGGTGTGGTCATCTGCAAGCAAATTCACAATAATGATTAAATCTGAATTGGAATTTATTATTTAGCTCTGAGATTTGGAACACGATATAAATGGACAAAAGCTCAACTTTTCACCGCAGTGCGCATTGTTGTAATGAGAAAAAGAACAAGTGGAGTGTGAAATTTCACTTAGAAACAAAGAACACCTGAGCAAATCAGAGCTCAGTGAAATGCATTGCAATAGTACCGTGCACGTGAGCTCAAAATGCGTACAGATTTGTGTTTTGTAGCAAAACAAATTCAGTTTGAACCGGAGTTTCATTACTTAATTTGAAGGGAAAAAATTTTGGTGCAGATCTTAAATATGGCTAATTAATATTCATGAAAAACTGGGACCAGCTAAGCAAGTCTGGATAATCAAAAAATCTGGAAAATCAATGTCCGGATAATCGAGGTTCGACTGTACTTTTATTCATTGGTCATGGCAAACTCAAAACTGGACTATTTAACAGCAGTTTAGTTTAAAAGTAGAGACTATAAACTAATAAATCCCACATCAGTGAGCCTACATGAAACAGTTCATACATGTTTAGATAAATTTGAAAAATGTGAAATAAGGTTAACAAACAAACAAAATCAACTATAATGAATATGTAGTGTATTGCTGCAAAAAAAAACGGCAAGGATTCACCTTGGGCGAACAATAATTGTAAAAGGATGAAATCAAAATAAATAGAGAATGTAAATAAAGACATTCTGCCATCAAGGTTAAATCAAAGCTGATAAGGAAAAATAAAAGCTAAAAAAAATAACACTGTTTCTTTACAAAAAATGACTAATAATTTTAAATGTCAGAGTAGAAATAATAATTGTACATGAGTTGCTGTCTAGCCGAAACTAGATTACAATGCAAAAGATTGATATGAAATTTTAAATCTGCATAAAAATTAGAAGCAACATAAAATTAAGCCAGACACTCTTACTAGAAATAGAACAAGGATTTGATTACTGTCTGTGATATAGCAATAATATTTTGTTACAAAATAAATGTGCAGAAAAATATTGGCAAAATAGCCTGAAAGCAAAACACTACAAAAATTTGGTTGTATCAACCAAAGTTGATAAGGCAAATAGACCACGATAAAAGCCTTTGCTATAGCAAATCAAAGGAAACTTGAAGTGTGTAATTGTACAATAAGCGAATTCTGGGTTATAATGCAAGTGAAACTAAAGTGATGAATTTCAAAATAAATTGCAAAAACAAGAGGAAGATTATTTTTTGCATTACGCGTCCAAAACTATACATTTTTTGGCATAAAGAGCTTCACACCAGAAGATTTTTTTTTTGCATTACGTATCCAAAGCCATACATTTTTGGCACAAAGAGCTTCACACCAAAAACAATAAAACAGTATGTAGACAAGACTGCCAAAATAAGACAAGAATCCGACTTAGAATCCGACTTTTCATCTGGTTTTCAGTGGTAACAAATAATATCAGACTTCCATTTTCTTTATGCACAGTTATCAATAACAAAAAATACCCCCAAGAAAGGTTCAAATAACTTACCTGAAGACAAAAAACACATCATAATAACATAATAATTCCCAAAGCCTTTTAAAATGCCCCTACTCATCGCAGAGAAAAAGCACACACTTTGTCTAGTTCCCTTCTGGGAAAACGTATTCTGATTCCAGACTAGAAAGAATTTGATCAGCCAGAACTAAATGGCATGGTTCCATTATAATCAATTAAGCCTTTCACTTCTCTGTAGCCAATTAACCAGAAAACCAAACTTTGGTGTCATATTTACACCACAACGCCAATTAACTTCACGTTCATTTGTATTGCAGAAATTCTAACGTAAAGATCACGATTTCGGAGACATATCATCTTCCTTATAAAGAGCTTTATGAAGCTGTGTGTTTACTGTCAAACAAGATATCTATTTTTTTGTTCCACTGCTTGTGTAACCTTATCCAAACAAAATATAAAAACATTATACAATGCACGGAAAGACAGGTGTTAAGCCAGAGCACACTGTCATGACCTTTCTGTATAAATTACTTGAAGCATAATTCATGCTATCACTGGCAGTAATTCCTGTAATAAACTGTAGTTAAATATCACAGAAGGAAAAGGGCAGAAATAACTTTCCATCTCAGTTGTTACATGTATGATTTTAGAAATGCCCATCTGAAGACATGAATAAGAAATCACTTATTTTAATTTTTTTCAACTACTTTACCGAAAATTAATTCAGTGCATTTGGGTATTTTGAAATATGTACAGACATTTGAAATAAGATATAAGGTAATCAACTTCAGAAAGAAAGGATCAATAACAGTGGTTCACTGCAGAAAGCTACATTTAACAAACCTGGAAAAAAATAGTATTCCTCATAATAGTGATTTTTTTAAAAAATAAAGAAATTTAAACAAAAACATGTAAAATGTCACATTTACAAACAGACATTTCTGACTAAAAAATTTTGGCATTGATCAGAGGGAACAGAACATATAGTGCTCTTAAAGAAAACATATTATTCTGAGAAATATATAGTTTCATCAAGCTATTATTTTGATCTCATATACAATACATTATACTAAAAGCATTTTATCTTGGTAATGTTAAAGAAACCCTGCCTGAACAAGTCAAATTTTGTTCACAAAAAAAATTAAAATTTATTACATTTCTTACCATGAGATGAGACTGCCTTCTGTTTCATCAACAAGGCAAAATGTATGGATATTTTCATAAACTACATTCCATTTGACTGGCTTAAACTACAGCTTTCTAGACAGCACGTAAAATTTAAATCACATTAGCATTGTTCTTATGCAAGATCTGATAAGGCCGGGCAAGTTGCCAATGGCAATGAATATTGAGAAACAAGCCAATGCTCCTGAGCATTCAGAATGACCAAAGCCATGTATTGTTAAACTCAATGCCAAGATAAATTAATTTTAATTATTAACATCCTAGAAGTGTCAGGAATTCACTTGATAGCCTATGATAACCCAGCCACAAAACTCTAGATTTGAAATTCAAATTGAAGGTATTGGGATTTCAAAGAAACAAAACGTGACACAGGTGTTTAGTGCATGGTACTGTAATGACAATATCATGCAAACTAAAAATTCAAAAGCAAAAAAGAAAATTTAGTTTTTTAAGCAATTTTTTTTTTCATTAAATTCTGGTATTACAACAAGATATGGGAACTGGACAAATTTAAAAAGTAATAAAATGCAACTAAACTCAGGAAGTCATAGAGCCATGCTGTCGTAAATAAACTATGAGAAATTCATAAAGACAGGTTTTAATGTGTCACCCAACAAGTACAAAAATTGAATATTTGAATTCC
The DNA here is from genome assembly GCA_016490735.1 of Pachyseris speciosa. Classification (NCBI taxonomy): domain Eukaryota; kingdom Metazoa; phylum Cnidaria; class Anthozoa; order Scleractinia; family Pachyseridae; genus Pachyseris; species Pachyseris speciosa. The sequence goes on from JAEMWC010000061.1 coordinate 42,994, forward strand.
AACATTTAAGGGAATGAAAATAATTACAAAAATTGAAACACAACATCAAATACCATTTCTAAGACGAAAAAATGCTTACAATGACACTAGTTTGTTCTTAGCACAAGAGTATATGTATACTTTGTACTGCACTAAATTCATTCACAACAGATATCCTTGTTTACCAAATTTATCAAAAATACTATCCGCAACAATTTTCTGAGCAACATGGCAATTTTTTTAAGTACTTCAGAGAAAAAAAATGTCATTTTTAGTACCGCAAATTTAAGTAGCCTTGATTAGATTTGGGGAATTTATTGATCAGATATGAATTTTAAGACTTTTTGAAAATATTTGTTCCACTATTTTCTGAGGTGAGTGTTTACGTCTTTTACTTTCTTATTGATTGGTAATAAAGTTGGGTTTTCAAGATAAAAATCACAATAGAGATCAATTATTTTGGAAAAGAAGTCACCACTGTGTGAGTTCAGTATCGAACCTGTCAATGACCACAGATCAAAGCTCTCCTTTTCCTTAGCAGCATCAGTCTAATTTTATTTTCAAATCAACCAGCATGAGCCCTTACACAATTTTTAACCACTGGAAAGAAATTAAGGGTGAATGGCTTGCAACAAAGGAGGTGTATAAATTACATGATGAATTCTGTGCATTTTTGGCCTTGAAACACAGGCAAATTCTTCCAATTCAGTTGGATTTCCAACAAAAACCATACTGGTGATTCTAAGGTTGTGTTCTTTTGTTTGTTTGCTTGTGTTTTTCTTTTCTTTTTTTTTTGGAGGGAGGGGGAAGGAGTTGAAAAGCTTAAAGTCAATAATAATCTTTGATATTAATTTTCAGGACTTAAATTTGTGAGATCCACAGTTGATGCTTACATCTATTTGATTTCTTTTGTTTCCTTTAACACAAAAAGCCACAAATTGTTAACTTTCTCCCTTGAGAAATTTTGCTTTTCAGTAAAAGGTAATGGGCTGGTTGTTCATTCTAATAATGATGGCGGGCGGACGCACCTTGAACCGCTCCACGTCTTTAGTGCTCGCCTTAACCTTTATTTTGACTCTGAAGCCTCCTAAGACGTACACAGAGTTCTCTAACAGCCATGGGTCGCTATGCAAAGTGCTGAATCTGGACAGGGAGTGGTATTCGAGGTTTATTTCACGCAAATTCAACTCAACGTTATTCAAGGTTCATTAGTGCGAGAATTTTAGCTCAACGTTATCATGGTATGGAAGCCATTTCACTGATTCTTAAAGTTGAGTCAGCACCAGGCTTATTCGACACGACGCTAGTGGCCTTACATCTTCTACTGCTTGCTGGTGATATTTGCAAGAATCCTGGTCCAGAAACAAGATCTTTTAGTTACGATACAAGCAACTTATTAAATATTCCTGTCGTAATCTCGAATCACTCGAATTATTCAAGATCCTTCAGTAGACCTGCTACTCGCAACCTTGTTAGTATTCCTATTGTCAACGAACAATACCGATGTGCCAGGAGGTATTTACGGATCTGCTGCCTGAATGCAAGATCTATTAAAAACAAATCGGTGGATTTCGCTTGCTACGCTAACTCAACTGGTGCTGACATTTTTGCTATCACTGAATCATGGCTGTCCGAAAGGGATATGGCCCATAAAGCAGAGATTACGCTACCTGGGTACAAACTGTTTGAACAACAGAGAGTTGGAAGAAAAGGTGGAGGGATTACCTTGTTATTGAATGAAACTATCGATGCGCGGAAAGTGGACAGTGGCGAACGCAGGTCGTTCGAATTTGGCGAATGGATTTTGAAATACAGGTCTAGTAAACTAAGGGTGATTGTGATTTACCTCCCTATTCTGCCGCCCATCCTGTCACTTGTAGCGTATTTATGGACGAGTTTACGGCCTATTTGGAATCGGTTGTCATGTCTCCTGAGCCACTGCTGATTACCGGTGACTTCAATATTCATGTGAACGTTCCCAGTGATCCAGACGCTGCTCACTTTCTAGAATTACTGACTTCGATGGGCCTTGAGCAGCATGTCGATAAGCCTACGCACATCTCTGGCCATACACTGGATCTAATCATTACGCGGTGCTCGGACTCTTCGCTCTGTGTTAAGCCTATAATTGACTACTTGATCTCTGATCATTTTACTGTCTTATGTGATCTCCAGTTGGGAAAAGCAGCCCCGAAGGTAAACAAGTGTCCTATAGGAAAATCAAGGACATTGACAGGGAAAAGCTAGAGGCTGAATTGTCTTCTTCACAGCTCTGTCAAAACATTCCCGATACACTTGATGAACTTGTTAACAGCTATAACACGACCTTAGCTCAAGCTCTCGACCGGCACGCACCATTGTGTAAAAAAGTGATACGCTCTAGACCATTGGTCCCTTGGTTTAACGAGGAAATCAAGGTAGCAAGGCAGGAGAAGCGAAAGGCTGAGAGGACGTGGCGACGTACCAGCACAAGGGAAGATATGTTAACGTACAAAGCAAACAAGAACAGTGTGAATGCTTTGATGAATGAAACTCGATGCAAATTCTATAATGACTTTGTCCAGGATAATAGTAGCAATCAGCGCAGTCTATTTTCGGCAGCAAAGAAGCTTCTCAACAAGGAGGACAACAGGGCAGTGTACCCCCCTGTGAATAATAACGTTAAACTGGCAAATCAATTGGGAAATTTCTTTGTCCAGAAAATCGAGACTATTGGTTCCAAGCTAGACAACATAGCGCAAGGGCTGCAATCCCCTCCTGATGACCACGCCCCAGTATCACCTCCCCCATTCTGCAAATTCAGCCTCCTTACGGAGAAGGAGGTTCTGAAACTCATCAGCAGCAGTGCGAAGAAAAGCTGCACTCTGGACCCCATGCCGACCCCTCTAGTGATGGATTGTATCGACGTCCTTTTACCAATCATGACGAAAATGATTAATCTATCACTCGAGTCTGGGTTGTTTGCGGATGATTGGAAGTGTGCACTCGTTCTTCCATTACTGAAGAAGCCTGGGCTAGACCTCCTATTCAAGAACTACAGACCTGTTAGCAATCTACAGTACATTTCAAAGCTTGTTGAAAAAGCGGTGTTTGAACAGATAGACACCCATATGATGACTCACTCACTATACCCAGAGTTTCTATCATCATATCGTCAAAGTCATAGCACGGAAACGGCTCTTGTTGAAGTTACGAACTATATTCTCATGAAAATGAACACTCAAGAGGTTACATTGCTGGTCATGTTTGGGGGTCAAGGCTGTTTTAGATTGGCTAGAGGGGGGACTATTTTTTTTTTAAACAATTAATAGGGGGTCATCATTTTTTAGGGTTTGCAAGGGGTCTTGTCTGTGCTTTTGCAAATGGGAGTACTTTTACAAAATAAATTAATTTCAAAGATCCAGGTGGTGAAGATGGACAACCCAGTTAGAAGAATATTGTCATAAACTTCATTGCTTTAATAAATCCAGGTCAGCCTCTTTCAGTGTTTGATTTTGGCTGCATTTAATATCAAAATTAACAAAATATTTGTTGGTTCAATAGCCCATGAAGTAATAAAACATGAATAACATAATAAAAAAAATATTGCTTTCCACCTTGGAAAATATATTGGAAAAAATATTTATCTTCCAGGGTTTAATATTTGGTGTCCAACATCTGAAAAGTGGCACCTTGATTGTAAATTTTGGGATGGCAACTTTAGAAGATATATAACTTTTCCAATGCTGGAAAGGAATATTTTTCCTATACTGCATGTACTGCGACAAAATACTACTTTATAGAACCATAATCTCTTTATCCGCTAATTTTGTGACTTATTAGGCTATCTGATAGGGTAAGCAATGACATTTCAATGATTTACAAGGTAATTTCATCTTTGCCCATACCAGACATTTGCCAGGTGTATTTTTTGGAATTGGCTAGTCATATCTATATGATGCAAGTACGAAAACAAAAAAAAAAGGAGATAAAATCATAAGTGGAAAAATGGGGGGGGGGGACGTCAATGAAATATTGAATTAAGAGGGGGGCTACTTGCCATTTTTAGACCTGAGGAGGGAGGGCCTGGCAAAAATTTTCATCTCTTAAAATATTCCCCCCCCCCCCCCCCGCCCCTCTACATAAATAATGATCAGTCCCTAATACATATACTTTCAACACATACTAAGTTCCAAATGAGGCTTTTTTATGACAATTAAGTCCCTTGAGACTAAAAAATGATTATCTGAGCATTCTTTATAGTATGCAATCACACTTTGACACTGTAGGCTTCCAATATAGATTCACTTAAAGGCTGGCCAATAAATTATGTCATTCCAGACACCAAAATCATTTTGGTCAAAAACCATAAGAGCTTCCTAGTTAATATGGAAGTCATTTTAATTTGAGCACATCAGTTGGAATACCATCCACATCATTTAAAGACAATATTTCTCACATCTTGGAGTTTCTGACCAAATGTTGGAGCAAAAAAATAAAATCAATAAAGAATACTTAGTCGAGATAAAGTAGCTATTGAGTATTTTAATGTGAATTTTAACTGCCAACATAGACTGTAACTCCTTGACAGTATAGTTTCTTGAAATGTTATATTAATCTAGGAACTGGATGAAAAAAATACCCTGAAAAACTAAGGTGAACATTCCAAATGCTAAGCATAGGACTTACATTTTCAGACTATGAGATAAACTAGAAACTTGACCCTTCTATGAGCACACATCAGGATACAAAAGAGATTTTAAAGGATGTTTTCAATTCTCAGTACCCAGAATAAGTGTTTCATGAATCAATAATATTATGGTGCCCAGTTATTACAATCAGGGAGAAAAAAGAATTTGTAATTTAAAAGAATTTAAAAAAAGCTCACACATCTTTTCATTGAAAGCGAGTGTGCCTCATGAGAGTACAAAGCACACATGGTTAAGGCTTTTTTATTTGTTATGGTTTTTGGCTGAAAGCAATAATTTATAATCACTTCCCCCAGCTCGATTGAGAGATCTATGGTAATAAACTGGTCAATCTGTGTATACAAGTTGTAATATTGTATCAAAAGAAAAACCTTGACAACAATCTTTGTCTTATGTGCAGTATTTCACTGTTTCATTTACAGGTACCAAAATAAAAAAAATAAAAAAAATAAAAAAAATTATGTACAGTTTCGCATAGGCCCCGTAAATACACTCGTCTGATTATCAAAAAATAGTAACACTGATTGGGCAATAATAACAACGTGTCCTTTACCCCAAGAAATGAAAACAAAACAACCGGAAAACCACTTGCTAAGGGAAACTGATGCTCTTTGCATTTGCTTAACAGAAGAAACAAAGCTTAATATCAAATGTTTTGTTAATTCCCTCTATAATATAGTTGGTCACTATCATTTACAGAACTTCAAAATTATGTTCTGTATATATTTTGTTTCTAACTCCATTACAAAGAATTACTGACTTAAAAATAAATAATCTCTAACAATAAACCGAATTAAAAGAGTGCTTCGCATGTAACAAAAGCTGCAGTATAATGGACAATATTATTCAAAAGCTGGAGTGTCAACAATTTAATTTGCATAATTTATTAAGTGGCTTTGATATTATTTCATTTTCTTCAAGGGTGTGTTATGAGCTTGCATCATGCAAGCCTCCAAACAGTTGAATCTATGTGTCTGATGCTTAATTCTAGCCAATCAATTTAGTTCAATTGAAGTTGCTTTGTCTATCTTTTGGGAACACAGGAAATAAAAAACGTAAATTTTAAATTTGAACCGTAACCTAAGTGCATCAAGTGAGTATGTGCAAAAACAATATCAACTAGCATTCAAGAAAATGTAAAAAAGAAAACAATTATATTGAATGCATGGCGTATAAGAAAATTCCACACTTTCAAATTCCCCGAAAATCAACGACTCAGGAAAAATATGAGCTTAGAATTGTATGATACACACAAGAACAAAAAACAAAGCTTAAATTTTGTCCTCAACTAAAACATAACAGGATAAATCCAGAGATAATCAAGAATTTCTCATATAATCTACATATAAGTGTAATTAAATACAAGAAGGCATAGGATTTGAAACTTCCAAGAGCCTAAAAGAAGTTTCAATCAAGAGATGAAGAAATAAATTAAAATGGCATTACAACATCCGTTCTTGGTTTGTGCAGATAAAATAACAGTGTGATAAGTTTTAAAGCAAAAATCATGAGGAGAGTATCTTGAATGTTGAGTTTAACTATGTTCAGATAAAATCAGTCGAATAAAATAGAATTATTGAATAAACTATAAATGAACTGAAGATTTCTTACCATACAACTTGTCTCGAAATTTCTATGTTCGTCCTCAAGTTCTTCTGCTGTAGCAGTATCATTTCCAATTTCCGTGTAATTCAACAAGAACTCTTGCCGATTCTCCTTGATCCATAACAGCATCTGTACGAGAAATTGGCAGTCAGAGATATTGGATTCAACCACTCATGGATGATTCGCTTACAGTGACAGTTTCAATATAAAATGCAATGAACCCTAACCAATCTTAATAATTTCACTTTCCACAGCAATGCTGCTTTTTACTTAAATTACTGCAGTTCTGCAAAAGACACTTGGGTCATTTTATCATTCAAGACATGCAGTTCAAACCAAATTACAATAAGCCTGAAAAATAAAAAGTAATATACTTGATGAGAATTTCTCCAGCTGGCTTTTTTCCGACTAAATTTCAAAACTCATTTGCCCACTTCCACTCTCCAAAGTGACACTTTGCTCGGCTGACAGAAAAATAATATTGTTCATAATACAAATGGAAATGTACCTAGTCAAAAAATGTTAAGAAAACAGGTGTTGACATAAGATGGAAAGCACGCAGAATTAGCCCTGACAAGACTTTCTTCAGTAGACATAATGCAATACACACACATTTTCTGATCAAAGGAAATTAAATTTGATGTCGGTACTACATAAGAAATTATCCAACGGCTCATTTGATTTCCAGCATCACCAACAGAAATGCAAATAGTAAAAAACATATGCCAGAAAAAATATTCCCAACTTCTTAATTTTTTATTCCAAGAACCTGAACAGTGTCAAAGTTCATAAAAAATTTGGAAAGAAAGCTGCACATATCTGCCTTAAAGAAAACACGATGTCCCAGGGACATGACAATTTTGAATTTTAATTTTTCACATTAAACCATGAATCTCAAGAGTGGTGATTTATAAAAAAAAAAAGAAAGAAAAAGATAAAGTTTGGTTTAAAGCCATCAATTCTTTGAAAAATATTTTGAGGTAGACAATATCACATAACCTCAAAGTACAGCTCATGCAGGGAAAGAAATTAAACTGCATCTCAAATCACCATATGCATGCTACCTCACCTCTAGAATTCTGTCTCACACCTTCAAGTGGCATTACACACTTGTTAAATTTGCGTATCTAACTATTGTCTCCGATCAAAGGTTCTGTAAAAATGCATTAGGCTGGTTTTCTACCTTAACACACTATGACTCTATGTTTAAACTTCATGTAAGAACCATTAAATAAAACTTAATGTGAGGTTATGTATTGCTCTACATACTAACTCAATGTGAAAAACAAGGTTCTTTCTCAGCACCAAACCAACAATCCCAGGGCTTCTTAACCTCTTCAAGTAATATCACAGTAAACAATCTCTGTCGTATAGATCAACAGACTAGCTGTCTGGCCTCAGTCTTCAGGCAATAAATTTTTAATGAGCTCAGTCTGTTTTGATCTGCAGCCAAAGAAAATTGCAAATTTTCACAATTGTTTACAATTTCCTTTTTTTTTTTTTTGATTGAGTTCAATAAATGGCCCAGTTCAAAGGTAGTAAATGCATTGTGACAGGTTTAATGATAATCTCCTGGGGTATGAAAAGAAAAAAGGAAATTATATGTTGTATTCAAGCTCTTGAAAGTAGATGTAATGTAGTAGTCAACCCAAACTCAAAACAAAAATTAAATCATAGTTGATGGAAAAACAAGCAAAACAGATTTTGTAAATGTTCCAAGCAACTATCGAGCTTAGGTATCTTTGAAAATCAAACCCTCAGAAATTACAAAAATAAGATGATGACAAAACCAAGGCTTTAACCACAAGACTTATTTTCTCATTTCAAATCGAAAATTCAAAACATGACATTTTACTTGAGGCAAACTAAAGAAATACAGCTATCCAGAGGTAAACAGCATGCCTACAAAGTGTCATTGTCTTTTTGTAACCATTTCTTTAATGTTTAAAAACTGAAAATGCTGATATGCCACAGGTCTTGACAAAACCAGGCTTTGCCCTAGCATGGAAATTCTTTCAAAGCATTAAAAGGCTGTACAATGAACTGCTAATAGGTTTGCCAAAAACAAAGCAACGGCATCTGTTTTAAGGCTTTATTACCTGTGATTACTAAAACTCCCTGCTAGGAAAAAACAACCAAGAAAAAAATTAAACACCACAGGCTTTATTTTAATAATGAAGGAAAATACATGAGATGAAAGAAAACTTCAAAACGTCAGCTTGAACCAAGACGTTTCTACAACTTTCATTTTTGATTGACACCCAAAGCATTTTGATCTTCCAGAAATCACCAATAAATTTTATTTAAAATCATGACCCAAGGTCAAAAAATTACTATAATTACAAAATTACAACTCAGATTCATTATTTTTATCTTCAGTCATTTAAATCTCTTACAATTAACCAAACAACTTTTTTGAAAGCACGATAAAACTGCAATGTCAAATTACTATCCTTTTCATTGACTAAAATGTTTGGTTTACAGAAGAATCAAGACAAAGATGGAATTTGCTTTATTTAACCAAATGTTAATTTCTTTAATATTACTGACTACTGATAATTCTTGTTTTTGAATCTCCCAACTTTTATTATGTCCATTTATTATGTCCATTTTATTGTTATGTCCATTCTTCCAAACAAACAACATTCAAGTTTTGCCCATGTGCAGTTTCCAAAATAACACACTTATTACCATAACAAAGGCTGTTCTGTTGTTAGGTTTTATCGCAAGCTCTGGTTAAAGAGGGTTATTTGAAAACAAAAAAAAAAATTGCCTCATGTCCAAAGACATGGCCTCCCTTTCCTCAAATTATTTCTGGGACATGTTGCACTTGTCTAATAATTTGTTGTTGTAGTTGTAGTTGTTTTTGTTTTGTTTTGTTTTGTTTTTTTCTTTTCTTTCTATGTTTCTTGTCTCTGCCATTAAATTATAATAAAAAGTTGAGGCATTGAAAGCAGCAAACCAAAGCAAGGCACTGGTTATTCGTTCCAGTACAGCAATTTGCTAATTAGATCATGGCTTCTATGTTAGAGTTACAGAAGATTTTTGCTGTTTAAAGCCTTTTTTCTACAGCTAACCAGTTATTCCAAAGGGATGCTTAAAAAATGAATTCTTTGAGCTTATGGCCGGTCTTTTCACTGCAAAGGCATCAAAATCAACAAACAACAGAAAGAAATCAGAAGAGAGCGAGTAGAGCACAATATCACAATTTATTATAAACACACCAATGAAATACTAGGTGAGCTTTCACACAAAAACATGATATCTTCACACATGAAAATAACATGTTATCTTCACACGTGACAAGATCACCATTGCTATGGTTACATAATAAATATTTCATTGTTGTTTATATAATAAACAAAACATTACTTGGATGCTTGGAGATATGAAATTTATATTCTTGTGTTGAAAAATATTTCACTTGTTTGCTGCACTCACTCATGAAGAGAAATTTCATATCTCCGCACAGCCATTTGATATCCTCTTTTTAATCAGGCATATACATTCTGATGAGCTTATTTAGGTTGTTTACCCATACATACATACATACATCACTTTATTTACCCTCGGATTTTAGAGTAGCTTGTGCAGCTAATATCTCCGAGCATTTAACCATCAGATGAGAGATAGACCACCACACCGGGAACTACGTCCCCTACTCTTTTCGAACAGTGAGTGGGTTCTTTTACATCCCACAGAATCAATTATGAAGAGTTGTGAGACGGGGCCTACTGTTTATCGTCCTTATCCGAGAAGACTAGAGAGTCTAACCATTTGCAGATGTTATTACAAAGACAGCACTTTCTCCTCAATTATTTAAAGACCCTGAGTGTTGGTCCGACCGGGGTTTGAACCCACGACCTCCCGCACGCTAGTCCGGTGCTCTACCACTAAGCTAACTAGTCGGCAGTAATATTAGGTAAATTAGCATTTACCTGGCCTAAATACTACATCAGTTTGGAATTATTTGAATAGCTTGGAATTATTTAAATCAGCACAAGGCTGAAGGGATTAAAGAAGACATGCACAAACACTCAGACATGCACAGTCCACTACAGCATTGGTGCACATCAAGTTGAGGGTGAACTGTCTGATGTTCCTTCCAAATTTACTTTTTAATCACCTTAAAAATATATTGATTTTTCTCACCTTCACTTAACATAAACACTCTAAAAATCACCCAGAATTCTGAGATTTTTTAGGGTTATGTATGTGCCACAAACCTATGACAGGTCTTTTTTGGATTCCATGCATGGAATCTTGAGAAGATAATGAGGATGAAAAGTCAAAAAGTGACAAAAACATTGCATTCAGGTGTAACTCCCCCTTAACTTATGCTGTTAGCCAACATTTTTTAGTGTAATTAGGTAATCAGAACCTGAACTTCTTAGCAAACAAGCAGTCCTGCATCTGACTTTGTTCATTCGCATGAAATAGATCTGTTTTTACACTACATCCTACTTATAAAATTAGTCATATCATTTTATTGTTGAGGGAGCTCTCAACTAGCCTTTGTGCAGATCAGAGACTGTCACTTATTAAAAGTGATATACAATCAGGTTTCTGTGCAACCTGTATTAAGTGGTCACAAAGCCATTCCCCTAGCTAGGGGGACTGCTTAATACAGGTTCGACTGTAGTTCTACAAAACATTTAAAGCCATTTGACCCTGATTTTAATGTCCGGATTCTCCACACACTCTCCCTACATTTCTTAAGGTATAGAGAGAATGTCTTTATGGTTACTGTAAACCTTTGGAGATCAAATGTTTCAAAATTTGAGTTTTGTTGTATTTGGTTACAGGGGTAATTAATGTAGAAATTGGCAAAAGAAAATATGCAAAATAAGTAAACATATATAGGTAAGAGAAACTGATCATTTCCCTTTGTTTCCATCACATGGCCAATATAACCTGAAGGTTTGATCAAGTAGTGGAAATGAAAGGAGAAATTGGATGTTGGTCAGATAGGATTTGACGGGGCTGCCATTAGTTGCTGATATGCACTATAATGAACATGACCATCAACTCAGAGTTCGAAAATGCCTAAATGGCAGACAAAAAGACAAAAGTCCTTAATGACAAAACTAGGGGGCTGAAAAAGTTCAGAAATACTCAAGAAGAGGGAAGAAGACAGACCTAATGTTGCGGAAAATAAAAACATTTTCTCAGATAATTTATGGCAGCTTACAGCTTGAACATGAACCCATAGGTCAGAAACCTTTTGTGTCCCTATCAAACAAAGTTAGAAATTCTAAAATCAATCTATTATTTACCTTTTCTGCATCCTGTTGAAATACACGGTACTGGAAGCACTGATCAAGCTTCAGTTTCCGTAGATTCCATAACTCTCGCAACTTTTGACGCTTTGAATGAAGCCCTTCTACTAATTCATGAATCTGAAGTTCAGCTTTTTTAACATCCTCAGCAGTAAAACCATCCATAACTTGTTCTGGATCTTGTAAAGTAGTCCGTAATTTCTCCCCCTCATCTTGTAAAACCTCCACAGGAGCTTTTACAATCCACTTCTTCACATGTTGATTGTGTTTGACTTGATCTTTGAGCCCTTCAAGCGTATCTGCAAAGTCCTCACGACTCAGACCATCTTGAATTTCCTCTAGTTTGGCTAACAAAGAAGAGGCTTCATACAGAAATTTTTCCAGTGCCTGTAAAAGCAACATTGAAACTTGACACACGCTGTCAAAACTTTCAAATAAATTCACTTTAAGGTGAACCAGCATATTCTGTGTTGTGTGAATATCAGTACAATAGAGTGCATCACAGTGAGTGTGACCAAACAACTTTTCCACACAACAACCTGTCATGCTTTAATCATATTTTCTGGTCAGAATATCAAAAAGATAACATCTTATGCTATTTTCTTAGTGGCTACATGAAAGAGTTAGCACCTGTTAATAAAGAAATTGCACTGAAAGTCACAACAACTAATGTGATAAATTCAAAAAAGATTTTATCTGAAAGTGTCTTTCATTATGACACCAAGTAAATCTTGATACAAGTTGTATTCTGCACGCTATAAGAACTGAATTGGTTTAGGTTAATCACAGTCTAAAATTAAAAAAATAACTCCCTCTAAACAGAAGACACCTCATACAATACAACTGATATATCAGACACCATTATGTCCAATAATATGACTTCCAAAAAATTTAAAGTTTGTTTTGAACAATAGTTGTTCACACTACTAATTCAAGATATACATGTATGTACTCAAAACTTCTTTTCAAGTTAGTTTTCAAATCCTTTATCGAAAGAACATAATTTTATTTCAGTCACAGAAATTCAATTGCAATGCTTACATGTATAACATTATATCACTTAACAATCAACAAGAATTATGTCTTGTCTCATATGTACCGTTAGCCTGAATTTCCTATACATGTATAATTAGCATTGCGTGTTAAGCTTCCAAGAATTATCAGCATCCATAAGGAAGCTAAAACCAAACTCGTTTAATTGATGTACATACTTCTGATTTGAACCTGCTATACTTGTAAGTAATTATTTGTGTTTCTATAGATGTTTATAATGATGATCATTGAAAAGTTAGTTTCTTTCAAGAGTACAGTTACTAAGGTTGGCAAAAAATTGGCTTGCCTGCCAGCAAGTTTCTTTTTCTTTTCTTTTTTTCTTTGGTGGGGGGTGGGGGTGGGGGGGGGAAGGGTGGGGGGGGAGGGGGCTGTTGATATGGCTAAATAAGAATAAGAAACCTTAATTTTTACAAACCTAATGGCTAGAGTTTCCCCAACTTGACATACCATGTTTCCTTGAATAATAGCCAGGGGCAGTAAAATATATTATTATTGTTTTTTTGCACCAGAAGGGGGCGATTATTCGAGGGATTTCAAATATTGCTCACTGGAAGTGATTCCCTAAATATTTTGTTTTATTATCCCATTAAATCAAAACATAATCACATCAAATAACTGAACATGGGCTTTTTAAGTGTTCCAATTTGGTTCCTTGATTAATTTTCAATGTCAATTTTCAACGAAAGCTTGTTTGTTGCCCAAGGTGTCAATTTTTAACTTGATGGGGGGGGGGATAAAAGAAAGAGAACATGGTGAGAGGGGTGGGGGAAGGCAATTATTTGAGGGAGGCGATTATTGTAAATATTTCCGTCAAAGGGGGGGCAATTATTTAAGGTAGGCAATTAATCCAGGGACGGCTATTATTCGAGGAAATACAGTACATTGTAATCTTTGATGTTGAAAAAACTGTTTTTCTCTGATTTTTCCCTACCAATGTAATGCAACCCTGGGCTGAACAAGTTACTAGAGATATTACTGATGAAATATAATCAATAGGCCATTTCGGAGTTCCACAGAGAACTGGGACGAGTTTCAAATTTTAACCAATCGATAAATTGACATCATCACATGAAAGATACTGTACAATTGATATTTGATTTGATTTGACATTCAAGAGAGACCAAGTTATGGACTTCAAAACTTAGTTCAAAATCCATACAAACATCTCTAATTTTGAGGCTGTGTCCCTCAAAACCATGTAAAGTCTTAAAACTTTTTAAGATCTTCACTGATATTCATAATAAAAGGCCTCGATGAGGACACTGGTTATGAAAGCACACAAGGAGAAGGAAAATAATATGCAAATGTGAATTACACTAAAATTGTTCATCATTGTGGCTACATCTCCAGATAAGGCCAGTGCATAGTATAGCAATAACTCAATTATAAAAACAAAAACATTTATTTCCAAGTTGTATCCATTTGAAAAACTTGAGCAACCAGCTGAACAGCCTGGATAATCCGTTGAGAAGAAAATTAATGAACCATCCAAACAGGAAGCAGACTCATTCAAACATTTAACTTCCTGTTCTTGGCCGACAAGTTTGCATGAAACAAATCAGTCTTGAGATGTTCGGCACTTCATAGAACCTTTGAAGAAAGACTGCCTTTAAAGAGAGTATTTTACTGTTTGAATCAGTTCATTGTGCCAAAGAGAACTAAAGATAATTTTTTTCAGTGCTTGCCAAGGCTGCATTCCCCGGGGACGGTTGCCAGCTTTATTTATGCAAATGAGGCATAACATATGACGGTCAACTGTCACATGAGATCATCACCAGTTTGTGATGGATTCTTATAATACCTTGCATATTTACTAACTGCAGCATGATAAATTGATCTATGGAGGTTGCTTTTTGCTTCTATGAAAAATATGAAAAATTATTATAAAATTGTATACCTGCCAAGTGTCACGCCTAAGGCGTGATTGTCACGCCTGCGGATTGAAAACCTCGATGTCACACCTACTCATGCCTGTGTTCCATTTTCTCACGCCTAGTAGAAACGTTAGAGTCATTACAGCATTGACACATTTTGAAAAATTTATTAATTATTTAAAGAAACTGAAACCAATGAGAGAAAATAAAAGTCCATGTGAATGATCGACTTTCTCCGAATTCTGTTTTCCTTAAGATGGAAGTCTTCGGAAAATCTTCGGGCGTCTTCGGACATCTTCGGATATCATCAGAGCCCTACGAAAAATCCTGGCACTCTCAGGAGAAAAATGTCACGCCTGTAAAGTTAAAAACGTTGACAGGTATAATATTACGTGACATCGTTGAAGTGGTCCACAGCTAGTGTGTGGGAAAAAGAGTCTACATTGTCAAACGTTTTGCCTACGCTTGGTCAGCAGTTTCTCCAAAGTCGTTTCAATTGTGGACAGTTCGTAGATGCCATATTGATTGTGAAAGTGACTATTTTTCAATCAAATGCTCATACATAACGAAATCCTAACATTCATTATTGTAGACGACATATAGCTTTCTAAGAAATAGTATTTCGAGAATACCTTGAGCCATTTCAGTGGACAGTCGGTCTTACTTCAGGCTTCCGAATGTTCATCGGACTTACTTACTGGGACCATGATATTATGGGTACTGGCTTATAGCCAGTAACCACAAAAATGGGCAAACAAAATGATTTTCACCTCAGTTACTTCCAAATAGTAGGTGCATGACAGAATTTTACAGTTGTCACAAATCTGAAAAATATTTCTAGGCGCTTATAGGGTTTTGCAGGACACAGCGTCAAAATTAGAGACATTTGTATGGATTTTGAACTATGTTTTAAAGTCCATAACTGGGTCTCTGTTCAACTCAAAACCATCAAACAGCCAAGCTCAATGTTGTGTTTCATGTGATGGTGTCAGTTTATCGATTAGTTAAAATTTGAAACTCGCCCCAGTTCCCTGCGCAACTCCAAAATGGCCCATACATTATTTTGTTTTGTTATTTTGTTGTCATAGTGATATCCTCAAATGGACTTTGAAGTGGACCATGAACTGCATTGAAAATTTTCCAGCACATGATTCCTCACACCACTCAAGTCAATTGTTTCCCCTGCTTCCAAAATTAAAATTAAACCAGCAAAAGAAGGACACTTGGTTTTCTTGTTGTTTTTCTGTGCTTCTCAACAGATTTACGGCAACACCAGAGTCAAGTTTAGCCAGTAGTAGCAAACCTTGGCCTTAAAAAGCTTTTCACATTATGCAACCCACGAAATTGAATCAAATAATACTGATTGAAAGATTACCCTAAAAAATAACTTATTAATAAGTAAGTTGAAGGGCTTCCTGCAAAATAGGAATAAGGAACAACTTGACCTTATTTAAAATCCTTCCCACCTATTTGGCAAACAGACTGGTCATTATTATCATTATTTGTTTCACAAACGTGGTTCGATCTGCACTTATTCTTACATGATTATCATGTGATTTCAAGTTCTAGATTCAGCAAATTAGAGTATTATAAGTGATGCATGAATGATTTCTTTTAATTTTTTGTTTGCTGTTTCTTCAGTTTATGACTTAAATCGTAAGCTAATATAATAAAGGACCATTTTTATGAAAGCAATAACCAGCCTGTAGCCCAAAGTAGAACAAATTTTGGTAAATTTCAATTTTAAAGTCAAATTGCCACTAACATCACCCTCTTAGAACTTCGATTAAAAACTCTTTTTGTGCAAAATGAGTTCACTAAGTTTTAACTAATTCATTGCTAACAACAACGTCTCTTGAAACATACCATGCGCATGTTGATCCACCTAGAATGGTCATACTTAAATGTACCTCCAAGCTCTGATATTATCTGGTCAAGGTCAATAAACTTAGAAAGACCATCCAGGGACGTAACAGTAGTCTGCAAAAGAAAACATGCAGATTGGAGAGAAGTGTAAAGTTAAAAAATAACCTTTTCCCTTTTTGGAGGAATAAAACAACATTTCACTACATAATATCGAAAAGAGATTAAGACGGTAATTAAGATTATCATCTTTATAATCCCCAACACAAGTGTCACTGCCACTACTGCTGTCATCACCAACACGCATGACAAAATAATCTCAAAATTAAATGCTGCTAAAAAAAAATTGATTCAAACACTTTCGCTGCTGTATAACATACAGTACAACAAGGAAAATAAAAGCAAAAGAAACAGAAAATAATATCAAAGATTGTTCAAACAATCTTAAGTGCTTTAAAACAAAAATTAATTAAGATGACCTACAGTGGTTTCTAAAATTAATATGTCAGTCTATTATTTTTAGCTGTGATGGTGGCTTTTAATGGATATCTGTTTGACTGCCTTGTGATCATCAGTCTGGTGCTGAGAATTTTAATTTCTTACAGTCTTTAACTTGCACATTAAAGATTTCCTAGAATTGTACCGGTATTTAATTTCCACGAATCATGATATTTTTCCTTTTATCATGACAAGTAGAGGTAGATGTATTTCTAATATCAGTAAATTAAAGAGTATTTATTATGGCAATGTCATTGTCAGCGTCAGTGTCATTTATACAGTCTGGCATAAAATTCAGGCCCATACCGTACATGTACACACCTAAACCAACTCTATGCTAATTCAGTTTCCTGTATTTTTTTAATTTCTTTTTATTTATGTATTTGCCAAACCACAAATAGCATTATTATAAGGAAAACAAAAAAGATAGAATGGATAGAAGTTACAATGGCGAGGAAACCTAAAGAAAACTATGAAGCTTATGTTAATTAGGCCTCCTCAGTTATTGTTTTACAAGATGAAATTTTGAAAAAAGAACATGACGACGGATACATTAATTACAATAGGTTACAAGCTGCAAATAAAGTTAATACTTAATCACATTATATCTAAAACTACTAATACAGTGTAGTTATTACAAATAAACGCCTTAAGTGCTTTCTTAACAGAGACAGGAGAGGACGAGTTGACAATCTCGGAATTTAAGGAGTTATAAAATTTAGGTCCTTGGTAAAAAACGGAAAATTGTTTGATATTAGTCCGACAAAAAGGCAAACGATATGAATGAGAGTTTCTTTTATGATACGAATGAATTTGGCTCTGTAAGGTAAATTTACAATCAAATTTTAAAGGAAGAGTACGGTTTTGAAAGGAGTACATGTACATGAATAGACCTAGTTGTAATAGGTGTATGTCATCAAATTTTAAAATAACAAGATTTTTAAAGATTGAATCAGTACGTGCATAGAAATTGGTTTTAGCTATAGTTCTCACCAATCGTTTCTCTAGAATTACAACAGGGGCATCCAACGACAGGTTTCGGTAGATATCTGTTCAGTGGAGGGTAAAGAGTGCACTCGGATTTTCGTAACTAAAACGTGGCCTAAAAGATTCGCAATTGGGAAATCACAGCCCCTAAGGTTTTCAGAAAGGTCGTAATTGCGGTTTTTGGCAGTCAAAAACGTCAGCTAGCATTTTCGGAAAGAAATAGTTCCCTAGAAAGTTCGTGAAAAGGTCATTTCAGCTTGCATTTTCTCAATGGAAGATTTTGTTTCCTAACATTTTCGAACAACTAAAATTTCAGCTAGGAAATCCGAACAGATCAACTTCTTCTAGCTTATGAAGACATCACTTTAAACAGACTTCAAACACCATAAGGAACTTACTAATGCCTTTCTATAGCTTTTGGTTGATTTGGCTCGTTGGGTGCCCCTGTTACAAGACGAACAAGGTTAGTTCTGTAAGTAGAGGCCCAAACTAAGTTGCAGTAAAAAAAGGTATGGATAGACTAATGAAAAATATAATGTTCGTAAAGATTTTGTCAACAGGTAGAAACTAGATTTGCGAATTATTTCAATAGACTTACAGACTTTGTTGGCCACATGTGAGATTTCGGACTTCCAATTTAAATTTTCATCTAGGATTACTCCCAAGAAAACTGTTTCTTTTACCTGATCAAGTTTATGGTCATTTCTTAAAAGCTGAATATCATGACTTGTACGTTTTTGACTTGGTTTAAATACCATAAATTTAGTTTTTTTTAGGTTTAATGAGAGTTTGTTAACTTTGAACCATGCACTTTATATTATTATAGTAACAGTGAAATAATTTCTTTTCATTTTTAATTTACATGTATTTGCCTTTTTCAATAATTATATATATAAAAAAGCCTTAAAAATGGTTCAAGGGAAAATCACTTACATTGTCAATTACTGAAAGTATTAGTAATTAAAGTAAATACAGAAACCTTTCTGCAGCTCTATCATAAAAAGATTAGCATTTCAGTCAGTGCCATGCTAACTGAAATTATATCTACTGGTATATAATAATGAAAAACACCTTCCAAGGGAAGAAGCAACAAGCAACATGGCTCCGAAAACAGGTAACAATCTTCTCTCAAAACAATGACAATCTACAGAAATTGGCAGAGATGGCGTGACAGTTTGCAACAGGGACAATTCACTTTCTATTCTTCTTTGCTTTCTTTGCGGCAGTGACTTCTTTTGTTCCTTTTGAAACAAGCGACAGACAGAGTTGTAAACAAGTGACAAAGCGACACCAGACCACCCCTTGGAAGGCCTCTCATATGGTACTAGAAGGATCTCTTTAAACTTCAGGACATTTTGGGCTCTAGGTATTTATGTAGATGAATTTCAAATGGAGTTTATCAAATATGCAGTCTAAACGAATCTCAATACAGCCAACCTTAATCATCAAACAAATTAATATTGTATACTGTAAATAGTATCAACAACACACACAGTAGTTACTAAACACATTTTTATCTACAGTGTACCTACGATGATGATAATTATGTAGGACCTGCATTGATTTCATTTAGTCATGGTCTAAGTCAGCCTTTGTTTAAATAATCTGTCCTTTGGTGATTGATCATTTCTTTGATTCTCATGACCTGATCAAAGAAAGCAATTTATTGTTTTGAAATGTTTGATCAAGCAGTGTAGCTGTCAGCTAGTAACTCTTGGGGCTAAGAGGTTTAAACAATAATAATTATTTTTAAACTTGCTGTATTGTACTATATGTGCTTGACCTTCCAAGCTTAAAATTTGAACTGCATGAAATTCTGAAGTGTGGTCGGTCATTCAATCAATTTACAGCTTTTGAAGAGTGCTTTCCTGAGGTGCTGTTTATTATATAAAAAACAAGATGGCTCCACATCTAGCTGTCAAGTCAACATTTGAAAGACTAAAATTTGATCATTCAAAGTCGTGTTGCCAATTATTGAAATTAAAGAACATGTTTCTAATTTTTCTTTCACCCTCACAAAAAGTATAAAAAGGTTACTTTGAGGGAAAAAGAAGTGTGAGAGGAAATGAAAATGCAATAGAAAAACAGAGTTAAAGCAAACTGAAAAGCTGTTAACAAGACACAAGCACTCTGTAGGCAAGGCTTCAAACCACATCAAACAAACTACAAAAAAAAGTCATAGAGCGCTTGATGCATATCATTAAAAACAAAGTTCCTCATTCATTGCAGAGAATGACCAAAGAAAAAGACATCAAACAGCTCTCATCACTACAAACAACAGACATACTTACAATGAAAATGCTTTTGGCAAGATACAGTATGAGTCCAAGTTCTCCCTGAACTGATGACAACTTTTTTCATATTATTTCAAATGAAACAAGTCACAACAATAACCTGCAGCTTAAAGACACATGCTGTGTTATTCTACAGTTGATAAGTCCCTGCTTATTTTTCATTAAAAAAATTACCTATCAGTGTTGCAACTTTTTCCACAAGTTTTCTTGATTGCTTCCAATTTTGTACATACATGTATGACAGTTGCCTCGAGGTAAGATTTCATTCTAAACTGAAACTCAAGAAACTGAATACACATGCTCACAAATGTATCATGTGAAAAAAGCAAGAACAGACAGGTGTCATAAAAAAAAGAATTTTCATTGAATAGTCACATACCTCCTGAGAGCAAGAAAAATCAGAGAACAAATTTCCCCCCAGGAAAAATGAAACTGTTATCAATTACTATAAGAAAAACCTCCCCAACAGCTTTCTAAATGAAAGTTCACATGGCAAGATTTCATTCATAATACTCAAAAGTCAAAGCCACATTTTGCAATGGCAAAAATGAATTAGAAATCAGAATTTAAATAAACTACAGCATAAGAACACAGTTAAATTTCAGTCCTGTAAAAGTTGTACCTTCAATCTGTAGAATTATTTTGTCTCTAAAAGAAACTGTTCTTCACCTATTACATGGGCTTTAAACCCAAAAACATTAGCTAGAATTTCAGTAAATAATTTATTTCACACAATGACTGACACCTTGTCACACTATAAAAGCAAATCAATTTCTAAATTCTCCATGTAATTGTCAAGAGAGAAAAACGAGAATTTAGATTCCAATCAGTTGGTGTTAAGTAGTTGAAAGACATAATAAAGAGTTACTAACAAACTGCAGATAAGATCTAAGGGCATATGGCCTTCTGAAACAATAAAATAATCAAAGCCATAAATGATATGAAAAATAAGACTTCTCTAACTATGAATATGGCACAAGGGCTTCCAACAAATTCAACATTACCATATCCAGCTATCAAGAAATTGAAAGAGATCTTCTGTAACCATGGGCATGGAAGGAAAATATATGTAGCTTCTGGTGTAGACAATTAAAACATTATTTAAACCATAATTTTGAATGAATGTTTAAAAAAACTATCGCAAAACAAAAATTCTAGCTGGGACTCCGACAGCTTGTTTGGTCTCTTAAAAAATCGAAAACTTAACGACGTACTGTGATATTAATTGTATGCATCATAAGACTCAAAAGATGTTCTAGTTTTCCATGGCCAACATTGTGATTCTATAATGCAAATCATAGTGACAAAAATAAACCATTATAGCTCTACACAAAAATTTGAGACACAGAGTAATAAAAAGAGATCAAATAAAAATGGAAAATCTAGAATACACAAGGGAACATAATAATTATATCTGTTTCTTGTATTTAATTATTTTACCTTAACCTACATTGTACCAATAAGAATGAATTATAATTAATTTACAAACAACAACTTGAACAAAAAAATTACTTATTCATTCAAAACTGATTTTTCTTAGTACATAGGTCACCAAGGGAAACAAAGCTACATCCCTGCAAAATTAATATCAAACTTAATTCATAACAGGTAATTCTTTTATCAATTTTACTCACAATAAGTTTCTGCGGTAAGGTTGTGTTTAATAAGGAAATAAGGTATTATACAATTTGGTTACAGTAAACATGAATACTGAATCAATATCTTCAATATTGATATTGTACTACCTTGCGGTGCAGTTATCTTGAAAACTGAGGCTAGTTGGTTTGACAACTTATACATATGAAAAAAAACTTATACATACATGTATGAAAGAGGTGTGTGTCATGTACCTTTTAAAATGGACTGGCAATGCACCTGTCATTAGCATAATTAAAATTCAACTTATTTTTCCTGGCTTTGTCCAAATTCAAAATTTAAAACAAATACTAGATGTACAAACTTAAAAGTCTGAATCACATTGAAGGCTCTGGAATCAAAAGTTGCATAGAATCTACATTCTGTAAAGCATAATTTTATAATTTAAAAAAATTTAGTTTCTTCTGTGATAAGTTTAACATCATTTCATAAAATATTGTTCAAGTATCCCTTGTGCTTTGACAAATTGATTTTTAAAGCATGTGACTTGGGTAAACAACAAAAATGTATGATTTTATTTAGAATTCAGCATAGCAACCAAAAGATTGAATGTTGCATTTTAAATAGAAAGCTGCATATGTAGGAGAGATTGTAACCTCAAAATAACATATTAAAACAGTTATTAAAAGCTATATGTAGCAGCCAAGAAACATCATTATTTAAGAATGACCTATATTTTCAGAAGCTAATATTTAAATATTTTAAAACAGAGAGGACAGACATCTTGAACCTCATTAAAACAACGCCTGAGGGAAACAAAAAGCTTTCACATGCTCAATCAACAAAATAAACTTACAACTGAAATTTGAACCATGAATTAACAGAGTAAATACTAAATGTAAAGCTACAAGACAGAAGAAAACATTGGAAATGAGTTAACAATGACTTCAAAACCACAAGGCCATGACGAATTAAATCCAAAGAGTTTAAACCGGCTACAACACTCACGGCATGAAGAGAACAACAAAGCTAATATACAAACAATAAACACAGTCCAATATGGACAAGCATATTTGGAAATAAGCCTTAAAATATATAGCAACTAGAAAGGGTAAAACTTAACGGCAATTATTAAAAACATGGTGGATATGAAAAATCAGACAAAAATTAACATAAATCTATATAATTTTTATACAGATTGATGATAAGCTAGTGAAAAGGGTTAAAGAATACAATTGTGATAAAAATACACTCTGAGTTTTTGAATATCAAGTACAATAAAATCATATCTATACATGAATAACAAACTACACTTTAGCTATACTTCTGGTGAAGGATCACATAATAAAATGAAGCTGCCATAAAAGCACTTACACAGTCAAATAATAAATATTAACTACCTTTGAGACGAACTGATTTCAACAAAGTTTGCTACAGAAATGCACCATATCGACTCACAAACAGCTGGTTGAAATCATAAAATTTCATCAAACAAAAATACTCTTTTTTCTGGAGCACAAAGTAAGCAAACACTTTAAAATCAACATGTTTTGTGACAGAGACATGATCCATAATAATTATGTAGCCTCCTGTCTTTAGATCTAATCTGCATACAGCTCCAAGCCGCATGGTTTAATTTATTTCCCATTGTTTTGGTTGTTCATAAAAGGCAGGATATTACAATAGATGATGCTCACAAGCAAGCAAATGACCCATAAAGAACCTAATTTGATTTGTGTTTTGAGACTGCATTAGCTCACAATGAAAAGTATACTTTGGGCAATGGTTAATAGCTATATACAATTTTACAAAGCCAACAAATTACTCAATACTGTCATACAAGGGAACAAGGCATGCAGTCAAAGTGGACATTTAAAATTTCAATAGCATGTCCCTATAAATTAACATTAAAAATAAAAACAACAAAATAGACAATTTTCTCATAACACTACTATAAAACTACAGGTTCAGTCCACATGTACATCATATTGATACTCTGCATATTAAATGCAGCAGAAAAAGTACACTCAAAGAATTTTTAAGTGACCAGTGGGCAATTTCTGAAGTGAAACTAATTCTGTCAGTAAAGAACATCATATTTTTCAATACTGATTTACACTTGACCACAGGACAAAATGTCAAGGATTAGTCATTAAACATATCTGGAAAAATGATCCAATGATTACACAGATCACTATTTAAATGACCATGAAAAAAACTGGCACCAATACTACGAAGTTTGTACAATCAAAACATTCCGATATTTAATGTGTTTCAATTAATAACCCCTTCAGTGTAATATGCTTGAATTATCTCCATACTAACTGCATTTAAGGTACACTGCAACAATACACAATGCATTGTACAGATCAATTGCAGCATTGATGATGAATATACTGTAGCCTGTAGTGATAATTAATAACAGTGGCAAATGCAACAAATTTGCCTTTAATTAGTCGAATGCAGCACACTCAACAAGTTCTACAACGCTGCTTACAAAAAAAGCAAATCCAACTTAGCTGATAAAATTATTTAAACAACAGCACTTGACTAACCTTTATCATAAGTAATGGAAATTGCCAATTGTCACACAGGCAACCGACACAAAGAGAGCATTTTGTCTGACTAACAACTTTTGCTTCAGTCGACTAACAAAGGGATGAAGTTGGAATCCAGAAATTTTTGTTTACTTTATCGCGATAATCCCCGGCAGTGCTTTATGAGCATCAAGTCACTTTTGAGCATCTTAATACACAGAACATGATACTTCTGGCTTAGGACAGGACGTTGTTACCACAAAAATTTGGAAAATGTCATGCAATACTCCATACGATGTAAATAAAATTATCTGAAATTTACCACAAAACTTTGAAAACTGCAACTAAATGCATTCCTTTGGTAAACTACAAACACAACATTAATAGAAACCTGAAGAATGGTTTTCAAAAAAGGTGTCAAAGATCCACTTTTTGTGACAGACCTTCTGAATCCCAGACAGTTTGAACTGGTGCTCCATAAGTGTAGGGACAATAGGGCAACACTTATCTTTTAATGAAGGGTTCAGATTTCACTCAGACAATGTGAGGAGCATTGTTATGAACAATGGTAGACATGAAATGAAAGACCTCAAACTTCAATTGCCAAGGAGAGATGTTGACAAATCAAACATTTCAGCAGCTTTAATGCATCAAGAATGTTTTTGGTCAAGAGGTTGACTTCTAGAAGTCACTGAGAACTGAACAGGGCAAGGAGACCACTCGCCATTCAGGTAAAGAGCTTTCAAAATTTATGTGTTGACTAAAAATACCTTAGGGATGAAATGAAAATAAGATTACCAAGAGAAAAACAACATTTATGGCTGGCATTTAAATCCATAAAGATGAGTAATATGTGGATGACATAGGGGTAAGCTTCACTCTTGAAATTTCAGTTTCAACAAGTCTAGGCTGGTTTCTCTAATGCCCACTCAAATATTTCCCTATTAGTAATGATGCTGACCACTTTCAAAAATCACAATAAAAATTATGGTAGGATATTAGTTTAGTATTATGTAAGTAATTATGAACTACTGTGCTTAGCTAATTACGGCAATTGAAGAAAAACAAACAATAAAAACAAGACCTATTTGACAAAAGCATTTCTCATTGTCATCAATAACTGAAATCATTGTAAAAATACTGTCAGGACATTGATTTATCACAAGTTTACAGCGACCTTAATTCAGTGCCTAGCATACAGTCAACAGAATTTAACAAAGTAATACATCCTGCAACTGTGTATTTATAAGATGCTTTATACGAAGGTAATGGAGACCAACATGCACCTGTAACAACTTGTAACCAACTGCATCTTGCTCTAAAACTTGACATATTTGGATGTTGTTCTTCAGTAGCATGATTAAAATAAAATGAAAATACTATTGTGGCCTTGAACTACTGTCTTAATCTCGAGATTCAAATTGAAACAAAGTTGGTAACATATTGTTAAACGAGGCAACTGTTCTGCAGTATAATTTAAAGTGGCCCCTGTAGTCCAGTCAAGTGGCTAGACTGACTGGTAAGGAATTTCCCTCTTTGGCAGAACTGGCAGGTTTATTACCTCAAATAGCAACTTGGAACTTCCAACAGATGTTCTGCGGCTCTCCCAAAATCCGTCTGGTTTTAGTAGGTAAACTGTGTGAATCTTGGCGAAAAAACACTCCTGAAAAAAAAAAAACACAAAGGAAAAACAGTCACTGATACAAGTCCTGCTAAGTCGTGTAAAATAAAAAGCTGGCATGATCCCATCTCCACCACCTAAAACTTAGACAAAACCTTTTAACAGGTCACCAAATTTCACTTGCAAACACAGCTTGGATTGACTAGTTTTCTGATAGTTATACAAACACTTAACAATTATCTTGTGAATGCCTTACGACATATATATCACTTACACGAGAATGTCGATTCACCTTGTGTTTTTGAGGTTTGAACAACTAATAATGTTTACAAGTTCAACAGCGAGACAAAAGGTTTTAACATGGCCAAACTACTCTAAACTGCAGATGTTTTCATTGGTTTGCAAAATCAATGAAAAAGTAGCAAATTACAATTTGTGATTGCCTCTTGGAAGGCTGAGTGAAGGCCAATATAGCCTCTAGTTTTATTTTATTTCACTTATAAATACATCCAAGGAGGTACAACAATAGGAAGCGAGGTCCCTTACAAAGGTCAACCTCTGGGAATATTCTGCATGATTGAGCAGGATAATTGTTCTCTTATTCAACACATTGATAACAAAGCAGAGTTTACTGAATTCATTGCAGAGCAGCTACAATCTTGGACGAAACTACTTGAGAAAATAGGCCTCCTGGGGCCAAAAAAACCTTCTCCAATATGTGTGAGTCAACAATATCCCTAAAGTAATTTCTTTTCCCCCACCTCCCCCTTTTCAATGTTGAAGTTGGGAAGCCACCATTGTCAGGGAAACGGTTAGGAGGCACAGACAACATTGAATTGGGGGGAGGGGGACTTTCATCAGTTAAAGCTCTGTTGTACCCATGTTTGGATTCCAGTGAAATATAATGAGCCAACAATATATCCCTGAGTTTATGAAATGTCACTGAATTATGTGTTGCATACTCCAAAATGGAGATTTCTGCTGTCACTATTCGACTGTTGTTTGTCCGATCATCTGCTGGGGAAAGCGTGAGGTCATGTGTCTTAAAACAAGCATTACTGATGAACGTGAAACGGAAGTGACGGCCTATGTGTTAGCCGGTACATCATTTAATTTTATTAAGACCATATCCCGCGGGAAATTCAACATGAATCCCGCCAACACATGGTTCGCAAACTGACCATATGAGCCGATAGACAAGTATGCCATTAGGCATATAACAGTTAACTTAGTAAAAGAAACAATGGATCAATAAAACAACAATTAACAATTTCAACGGTTAACAACGAACACGAAATAAAACAATAGACTATCACTCCTATTTATATAAAAGCACTGTAAACCGTTGTTAATCATTCAAATGCGATGATTTCCCCGTGTTAATAATCCCAAATCCAAGCATTTAATCGTTGTAATCTTTCTGTGGATACAAAAAGGACAGATATTCTCTTTCTGTGATGCGATAGCACCATTTAGTCCATTGCGATACAGCTCTTCACATTTGCGAGGTATGTGTCACGAACGGAGGTCAGTGTGATGAAATAAAGTCATCGCGTGACCCAATTGTCTCTAATTGTTCATCCCAAAAATATTGCTTTCCTTTAGCCTATTTTGCACTATCAAATGTGCATTTCACACCTATGAATACTTTGTGTGGTTGTACTTTTCCTCAAATGATGATGTCCAGTCAGCCATCCATTCTGTCAATATATATAGACCTATATAATGTCATCCATGATTTCGGAAGCAAAGAAAGTTGTACATTTTGCTAATTCTGCATGCTGAAAATTACTTCATGCTCCACTTTTTTTTATCGAAGGCACAGTAAAGTACACCTTCTCATTATCTCTACAGTTGCCAGTCTCTTGTCAAGTGGTGAAAGTGCGCGCAATGTTGACCGTTCTTATTGTGTCAGCTGAGCCCGTATTCATCATCGTATTTTCCCTTGCCAATAAATAGCAGAGAGCCACGAGAGCCAAGGGATTTTTGGAGTCCACAATAATACCCATAATTTCTCTCAGTAAGAGAATATTTCCCATGTAACTAATCGAACTTCTTAAGCATCTGATTTAACAATAATTAATGGCAGAAGCAGTTTACTGGAGTGCGTGTATCGGACCTTTTCACCAGTTTCTCAGTCATACAATCTTGGACAAAACTACTTGAGAAAATAGGCCTCCTGGGGCCAAAAAAAACCTTCTCCAATTTAATATGTGTGAGTCAACAATATCCCTAAAGTAGCTTCCCTTCCCCCCTCCCCCTTGTCAATGTTGAAGTTGGGAAGCCACCATTGTCAGGGAAACGGTTAGGCACAGACAACATTGAATTGTTGAAACTCAATCGATCACTGTGTGCACATACAAAAGCTTCTAAGCTCAATTTTCTCAACAGTTTTGTGCAAGATTGTAGAAAAGCCATCATTTTTTGTTCCAACAGGTGAAATTTTATTTATATCACAGGACATCTGTTACATACATGTATATGATCAATATCGGGTGCACTCTAACCATGATTAGACACATGTCACAACATGTTGAATAACAAGACACTTAAGAGCGTTCATTTGGTATGCTGACGGTTTCAGTGGTTACCAAAACGAGACATGATCGAAATAAACGGTGAGGAAATTGAATACTATGTGCACTAACAAATTTGGTAAAGAGCATCTGTTATACATGTACCTTGTTTGAAAAAGCCAACCAGACAAGGCATTGTAGACGGTTACCCATGTAAGTGATAACCCCGCCAACAGGGCTTAAAAGTAACTCCAGTGACAGTTGGCTGGTGTGTCGTGGAGTTCACTACCTTTTATCAAGTTATTGAACCCTGTTTGTAATACTACACTGATTGGTTACCTTTGCATTTCCATTTTGGAATGCTCTTTGCAGCACGCTTTCACTGCGCTACATAGGCCAATTAGTGAATGTGCTGCTTCAATCAAAGCTCTATTCAATTATTCACAGTTCAACAAGAAAAACAAAAGCAAATAAATAAACCACAAGAACAAGCATTCAGCAATGTCAGTAGGATCTTACATCTGTACTTTCGCTCATCAGCAGTGAAGTTATTTTACTTCTGTCAGAATACTTCACCCTTTAACATGATGTCTAGCCTGCGTGGCAGGCGCTAGAAAGGGGAAGAGGAGGGGAAAGCCGTTCTCCCTTCAAGCGCTTGCCATGCAGTCTACCTGATGTCACATTAGAGCCCATGAAATCGTAGAAAAAAGGCTTGAAACCGTGACATAAACTTTGGTTGCTAATGGCTACCGACAATGCAAAACATTTCAAACACTTCAAATATTAAAAAAGAAATGTGTCGATTTGAGTGAAACGCCACCAAATTTTAAAGGTGGTCATACCGTGTAATAATTACTCATCATCTGTCATTCTCCACAACAACACAATAGAGTGTGTTCGCTTGACATCACAGCAGCCATGTTGGAGGAGAAAACAACGAAACAGCGGCCATGTTAAATTTTAGCAGAAACTGAAATTTCATATTCTTCACAAGCATCATCCATGATTAACTATTCTACAGTAGTTTCTCATCTAATGCAAAATTTACCATACCTGCAAAGCTTTTACCATAGGCTTGGCACCATGCCATGTATTGCCTCGCATGTCCAGGACAAGACTGAATCCCAAATCACGTTCATGATCACTGAAATTAACAAACATTGTACCATCAAGATTGGTTCTAACTTTCCAATCTATGGATGAAATATGAAATTCAAAAGTGAATCTGACAACAAAGAAGACAACCTGCTGAGAAGAGCCTTTGGGTACAGAGGTTTACAAGTAATAATAATAATAATAATAATACCAACAACAACAGCAACAACAACAACAAGAGTAATAAAACAATATACATGACTGTATAATAAGATTAAATTTAGAGGTACAGTTGACTATAAAAATAAACAAAAAACGGAACTATGTTTTGTTGTATATAACTTCGGCTTCACCAGCCATCATCTACATGAACTTATTGATGATCACCAGCTCTCTGGGAACACCTGAAAAGTGATCACCAACTTGTCACAGGTTTGAAGGTTTGAAGGGAGGTTCCAGCACCTGGCAAATAGCCTGACTTCTGGCTGTATACAATTGTATACAACTGGAACAGCATTTTTTAGTGAAGTGATACCGTGAATAAAGCTTGATTGATTGATTGATTAATTGGCAACCTGGCAAGAAACTGAGCCATCTTAAAGAAATCCCAAAAATGCTGTGGCTCCACAAGAAGAAACTGTGTCTTAACACCCAGGACAGACTCCATTCATGCGAAGCTGTTTGTTTAGCCCATTGAATAGAAATGTCTCTCTTAATTGCTTCATAACACCTCACTGGATTGACATCAAACAGTTTTTTTTTAATATATTTTAATGTTAGTTTATTTATTCTATTTCACACCTTTACTTTTAGACAAGTATAGACCTTTTTCATAATGGCGGACGATTTTAATTATTCTTTTGTATATGTGTTAATTAGCCCTACTAACCTCACTTTAATGAAAAAAGTCTATTGAATTTTGCACATGCTGACGAGGCTAGTAGGGCTCATTATCATAAGAATAAAAGAATAATTTGTCGGGCGCCATTATGAAAAGGGTCTATAAATTATCTCTGCTGCATTCTCCACTTAATAATAAATAAGTAATAACAATTAAAATATTAATATAATAATAATATTTATCATTATTAATAATATTTTCATATTATAACAATAACAATAATAATAATAATATAACAATGAATTAATAATAAAAACAATAATGACCAAGAAACAATAATAAAAATAGAACTAAGCAGGATGCATTTATAACACAGTGATTGTCTGCCAAATGGCTGCAGGTAAATAAACATTAAAAGAAATTAAAAGCAATGCTTTTTAAAAGGAAGAAAAATCAACACTTCAGGATTAAAGTCTGTGACCTCCACCCAGTTGTGTGGAACCAATGAACTAAGCTATTTCCACTTGTCACTTCACAAGTGATAAAAGAAAACAATTTCTTAAAACCTCTTCAACCTCTGTAAACATAACTAAATATGAGGGTGACCAGGATAAATGACGCCACTCTTCTGGTAAAAAAAAAATTATATCATTTTATGAGTTTTAGTGGTATTAATCCTATCACCCTTGCCCCCGATTAGACTACAGGCTTGGACAGACCTACATCAAATTCTGACCCCTACAATTAATTATTTTGTTAGAAAATAATCTTCACCCCTGGCTTGACCACCAGCCATTCTTGGAGAATGAGCTCACATTCAAACCCCAGAAATGCTACGTTTCAGGACCTTACATTTTTTTCTACTCTGCCACAATTTTTACACTTATGAACAAACCATTTTCTATATTGTGATTCCCATTATTTCTAAAGTGTCACTTAGGAAAACTTCCACACATGCAAGCAGATTTCTTTTCCTCGTTCTTTAACCCTAATGATTCATCTTTGGTTAAACATTTCAAAAATAGGACATCTGTCAGAAGGAGGAAAATTTTGCTTGATAAATGATTAAACTATCAATGACATGATGAAACTGGGAAAATTAAAAGAAAGCAGAAAAAAACCCTTCAATAACCTTTACACATTCAGCCCTTGATTCAGCTGTATGCTGCAATTTGTTTTCTCTGAGATAAAAATGGCAAGAGGATGT
The DNA here is from genome assembly GCA_016490735.1 of Pachyseris speciosa. NCBI lineage: Eukaryota > Metazoa > Cnidaria > Anthozoa > Scleractinia > Pachyseridae > Pachyseris > Pachyseris speciosa. The sequence continues at coordinate 74,527 of JAEMWC010000061.1, forward strand.
CAAAGTTTTTCTCATGGCCATTCAAACGTGGGAAGTCATAGCACATTTAATACTTACTCGTTGACATGTGTGTTCACATGTACGTACCATTCACCACAGAGTAAAATTATATACAAGCTAATTAACCGGGAACAATCCTCTTATGTCCTCTTCTGTTTTTATGTGCAGGTAGAAAATATGCATTTGTCAGTCAGAAGAATAGGAGAAACAAACTCAAAATTCTTTTAGTAACCACACTTGCCAATACTAAGAATCTTTCAATTATTGAAAGATTCTTAGTTCATGTTCCCATTCAGAAAAAATTTTAAACATTTAGCAAACCTTTTAAAACTCTGTCAGCATATGAAAAATCTACAGAAGAGGTGGAATTGTTATGACAGTGACCTCAATACCAAACCAGAACACTGCATTTTTATGGTACAAAGATTGATGGATAGCTCATGTATTTTAAAAATTAACCAGTAGCCCTTTGGTAAAGTAAGTTTTGTGTTCTCTGTATTTTGGAACACTGATGAATTTATTATCACAAAAACTCATAGTGCTTGATGAATGTAATGTAAAGGATACAGATAAGCTAACACTTTAATAGTAAAAATTCCATATTCCTAAAAACTGATTTAAAATCTGTCAACACAACCTTACTTTTTCCTCAGAATTAAGAAATTAGGAGAATTTTATTATTTTCTGGTATACCAACAATGTCAGCTATTTTCCTCTTAAAGAGAAAATATTCAATGTGGAATTGTACAGTGTGATTGAGTACTTTAGGTACTGGCAAAACTCCAATCCAAGAACATATTTAAAACAGACAAAGGTTTCAACCAAATAGTGGACAATATGTGAAGGTTTCAAAGATCATAATCGAATCAGCCAAATGTAGTAGCTCTTAACATAAAAAAGTGTACTAAGCAATATGACTGTACCTTGGTATTACTTCAAAAGTACAACTACATCATTCCCCGTACAGTACATCACATTGAAGAGTTTTGTTAGAAACCTCAAGCTGAACGTGTAAAACTTGCAATTCTTTAGAGGTATAGCGCTATTACTGGCTACCTGTATTATTATTGTATTCAAGACTAAGATCAAGATATATTCCTAAAAGAAAAAAAAAGATCAAGATCTATTTTACTTAAAGTTACATTTTGTTTTAAAACAGCTCGAATGAAACAAAACTTTGCCATAGGTTTCAAAGAAACTCCAGCAGTTTTCATCCAAATGAGATGTCAAAAATGGTATGGGGTATCTAAGCCAAGCCATCTCATGACATCTGTGCAAATAGAACTGTTAAAAATGTCTCAAAAGACTCAGTCCGTGGTACCTGTGACCACATACAGACGTAACAGCATGTTATAAAAGCGAAAAAAATTCTTTCTTCAAAACATCAACAAAATTTTAAATGACTTTTAGCAAAAAACGTAAGATTACAGGTGTGTTTGTAAGATTTTCTAAACATGCAAATTTAAGTACAAAGTTGTCAATAATATTTTGGTCACTTACAATCAGGTATCGGAATATTTTTGTCCTAAATCTTCTTAAATGTACAAACCAAAATTAGTGGCAAAATATCCAAACTCTGATGTTTAAATATAAAATGCTTGCACTTCAAGCTAATTTTATACGAACAATAATATCTGCATAGGCTGAAAAAAATTTTCAAGAAGAAATAATTAATGATTCTTGAATAAGCTGGACTTCATCTTTGTCACAAGACCCATTACCAGTGTGCGTAACTTTATCAAATAAATGATTTTTTTTTTTGGCGACTGGTCCAATGATCGTCGCAGGCGGAGAAGAACAAAGTGAGAAAAAAAATTGTCACTGCAAATGATTACAATAGAAGGAAAACACATCAAGTGGCGCTCTGATGATGCGGTGTCAAAGCCTCAAATAAAATTGAAAAAATGAAACTTTACGGTTGTAAAAATCGTGTAATGATGGCCTCAAAGACTTTCAGACACAAACCCGACAGAAAAAAAAGCCGGAACACAGACTAAAATCCAAATTGCGTTAGTCGAACCAAAATCTCGTTAATTATTTAAGTGACAGAAATTTACAAAGGAAAAATGTACCTAGCAAAAACCTCTGGCAGAGAGACGACAAAACAGAGATGACACGAAGTATTCAGTAATCGTATTTCGTATAGAGCGCCATTAAGTTGTAAACGCTCTTAAAACAACAAAGTCTGGCTAAATAAACAGTCCATCAAAGTGAGTTTACACAATATGCTGATTTGGCTGTCATACGACTGGGAATTTTCGGGTACGTTAACACGTAACATCGACCTGTTTTGGTTGAGACGAAGTTGTACACACTTTTAGTAAAAAAAATTGAGCAAAGTGAGAGAAAATATGGATATAAACGCTGCGACCTCAGTTTTGACTGGAAGTCAGTCATGTAGAAACGACCTTTCGTGAATGTCCTGAGGGAAAGTTGACAGTTATTTTTATATGATGGAAAAAAATTGACAACTTCGCGTCGAACGAGCTTCACTGTTTACGCTATAATTCAATAGCTTATTAAAATCAGTGAGCAAAAATATGGTTTGTACTATGCACTGCAGTCAAGGTGTTTCATTACATTTCTTTCGCAAATTGTCAAGAATCACTCATTATTTCTCACGGCGTGTCTATGCAGGACAGATGCATCGAACTCTAGGTCCGTCCTGCCGTGCGCGTGACAAAACTTCATTGCACTTCGCTTCGAAATTCACTGCTTCTTTCTTTGAATTTTCCGATTAAACCAAATAAACCATCTATTAAACTATCCACTTTTCTTATCAGCCTTTACCATCTCTCAACATTTTAATCGCTGTTCCGTTGCTCTTCAAACTGCCATCTTTTGATCAAACGAGCGAGTGTTTGCTGCAATATCAACAACGTCCGAAGTCATATAGTGTTCTCTCGTTACGTTCACTGTTTTCGAAGACTAAACGATGACCCGGTCGAACAATAAACGAGACAAAAAGGCTGTAGAAAAGAGAAATTATCACTTTGTCAATCCAAACGCAACGCACCTTGGAATACTTGCAAGATAGGTGAATAAACGTGCAAGAGATGTGCGATCTAGTTCTGCTACTCTAGACTTCGCCGGAAATGCGATGATCGGACCTCCTCGACGGTCTTTGCCTCCTGTAAGAAAAAATATTTATACTTTAGGACTTCACTATTATGAACTGGGACTTTATGATAATATCTTTCTTCGGATAATCTAACGAATCAGGAAAGCGCTTCTCAAATTAGATAAAGGAAATCATTTACAAATTTGTGGCGTCGAGCAAATTTATTAAAATATCACCATAGTTATAGTGGACGCTTTATTGCGCATTTATTTATTCTACAGACTTTGAAAACGAGAGTTTATTGTATGGATAATTCAAACATGCCAAAGATTTTCTTAAGCACGAGAAAAGGGCTATCGCTTCAGTCATTTCCTGACATAAACCGTGGAAATTCGACAATGGTTGCGGCGAGCAGAAAACGAACAATAAATCACTTGAATCTTACCGTATAAAATTGCAATTTTTTCACGTAGAAGGTCGATAATATCCTTAGCTCTCAATCCTTCCCATCTGCCTTCTCCTTTGAATACGAATGATTCACAACATAAGAAGCAGAAAACCACGGAATAAGCAACGACTCAATCGACTGCGAGCTAAAATTGTCACCACATGAGACCCAAAACAAACTTTCTACGACCGGCGTTCGTCAAAACTCTCGAAAATAATTAAGCTCACCTGCGCTGTATATCGAAGACAAATCACTGTCTGACGAGGCTGTTGACCACCGATCTGAGTGGCTCATATTCTATTTTACGGCTTTTTCTTCATTCTATTTGTCTTACGATGAAAGTTCTGGCGCAGGGGAGCCATCTTCTGAATAGTGTGACGTCATGTGTAACACTATGATAATTTATGCGAAAGTCACATCTTCTCAAACTTTGCTGTCATCGCCCGGAAAACCTTTGGCTCCCAATTTTTTTCACCTGGGATTTAATCTTGACTCCATTTTCATTGCGGAAAATATTATTTACTCAAGCTTATTGCCCAATGCTACAAATTCTAAGTTTTGCTGAGGCAAGAAATTGCGTTCAGGCACTTCTTGACTCAGAAACGGGCGTATCCATGCCTATTATTCGAAGCGGAGTGCTACTTCCGGAAAAAAATCCTTATCATCATACAAAAGTCCCTTGAAATTTTCAAACAAAAGTAGCAGATGAATGTCCGCACATTTCGGAAGTGGGAAAATTCAACCCACACATGACCCCGCAAGTTTAAAGGCACTTCAGATCGAAATCAAAACGCTATAATATCATGTAACTCGGACCACTTGATTGATTCGCCTAACTAACAATTTTGCGGTTTGGTTTCTACGGAATGAAATTCCAATGGGTTACAAATCTGAATTGACATTTTTCGTGAGCGTTTGTTATCGTTGGCAATTTCGCGTGCGCTTTTGTGTTGGTGTAAATAAAAAGATAAGTATCTGGTTTTGAGCAATATAACGTCTGTGATGTTGAGTTGATTAGTTGATTTGCGCTAAAAATAACTTTGACCAGCGAGAAAGAACAATTGAAAACCAACACGATGTTTTCCGAACTAGATGGGAAACATTGCTCAATTTTTCTGTTTTCTGTGAACAAAGAGATATCTGTCAAGCACGGCATGTGAATAATTTGGCAGCAGACGTGATTTAGAGCAAGAAATATTTCATCGTTACGCCACGTCTCGTCAAGAGGCAAGCCCAATATGAGGGCGGTTTATACGAGAGAAAATAAGACGCGGCTTACATAAGACGCGAATGCTCCGTATAAATGGTACAAAATCTATGTTCACGGCTTTCTCAAGCTGCGGCTTATCCTGGCCTAGGAGTTTTACTCGTATAAATGGTTCCTTTCGCGTCTTATGTAAGCCGCGGCCAGAGTAAGCTGCGGCTTATTTTCTCTCGTATAAACGGACCTATGGTCAATATCTGAGCGTTCGTGACTTCAAGTTTGGCGACCGCAAGTGGCTTTTTCAGCTTTTTATAGGTTTGACGACAGAGTACAAACCAGTAAAAAGCTGTAATACAGGTTGTTTACTTCTTTAAACACTTACATGCCACTTGGCATTAAGACGTAACGTACCAGGGGAGGTTTTTTCTTTTCCTGAAATTCGCTGAAACACTCGAGGCAAAACTAGACTAAAACTCGAACACCACAGAAAAAATTCTCAATTGTGAAATGGGTTTCGGCACAACTGAAACAAACACCACGGTGTTGAGTGCTTTTATCTGACCAAGAAATTAATCCTTGCTAATTCCCCTTAACTGTAAAAAAAAAGGCCTTGTTGGTCGTTGTTTATTTTCATTTCGGATAATCAGCAAATAAATCTTCGGCCTTTGAAGAAAAAAGATCAAAAAAGGCCCAATGCATTCAAAAACATCCGAGGTGGGGAAGTAAACACCGGTCGGTATAAAACAGATGAATGCAAGATACGGGAATCGGAATGCACAGCGCTAACTGACTAGTCATTTCGAGGCGTAGTATTCGAGACCAGAAGTAGGAAAACGAGATATTTTGTCAAATTAGAGAAAATCGAGTGCACAGCTTCCTTTCTCTCCCACTTGCCCCGGCCTACCGTTTCTTTTCAAATATTAATTAACGGCGAATTCGGACCCCATCCCACTAAAAACTCGGACTACATCGTCAGTGTTTTCTGCAAGGAATCGTTGAGAGCGTTTTTGTCTGTGTTTCTTATTTGCGGTTTATCGGAGTATCGGATCTATATGTAATGACGCGAGGCTGACCGGCGCCGACCCGGGTAGAGTATCCGTTTAAACCATTCACAACACCAAAAACCAACATAAGCTAAATTACTGTCATTTCAATTTATCAACAGTTAGAGAGAAGTACCAAGGAAAAGAGAGATCGTGTGAAGAAGTTAGAAATAACTAAACTCGACGTACTCAAGCACGATAATTGGATTAGGTTCGCGACAATAATTCCGCTTATTGTGTTTTGTGTTTAGTTCAGCGCCTTGCTGCGATGTCTAATCACAGAACAATGAACGTCAGAATACGTGCAATATTTTCATCTCGATGGAAGGGTAAAGTGTATATGCATGACGTTTGCGTTGGTGGGAGCGGAACAAAGGTGATATCTACCTATCGGAAGACAATTTGGATTGATTTAACCAGTTCCGTGCAACATCAGAGGGTTACGTGCAGTATCGCTGTGCAATCATGTCCCCGGAGAGAGGGGGCTGCGCGGATATTCCGCCCGAATGGGAGATTTTAGACAGGCTAAGTTGTATGCGAAAGAGTGAGGGCCCGCACCCTTTCGTATACAAACTTATCCGAAAAGGTAATTCTTTTCTATCATAAGCTCAAAGTTGAACCTCAAAATATCCCACCCCTGCCTCAAGTGAATCTTTGGGTTGTAATTTCTTCCAGAAATTTTCTGATCATTTATTGCTATACTTCCTAATACTTGGTTACAACTGTTACCTTAACCTATTTTTACTTCTATTTCATTGTCCTAACGCCCGCATACTACGGCGGGGGAATAAGGCACCCCATCAGGGCGGGCTTCCCCGTATTCCTACCGGAATGAAATACCTCCTGAGAACGGAGGGTAAGAAGAGAAACACATTACGTAAACAGGTAACTCCCCAAATCTATAGCCCTACCTCCAGTCAGTTTACACTTTGAGGGTTCCCGATCACTCATTAGGGTACTCAGGCGTCGCAAAAGAGGAGGAGAGCGGAGACCACAAAGGATACAAGATATTTGCATTCCAAGGATTTTTAGTCGACCACAATATTTGCTAAACGCAGGACCACCTCATGACCGACAAATTAATTTGTGCCCGAGAACAGTATTTCCAAAACAAACAAAAATTTTTTTTTTTTTGTGATTGGCGGAAATGTTGGCCTGAGCGTCATATCAGAGGGCGATGTCGGGGTAAGCAGAACTAAAAGTCTACCCCCTTTTTTGTCCCAAGTCGGAGCTGCTCGCTCGCCTCCTGCATTGCACCCTAAAACTCTAGGTCTACAGCCAGCCAGCGCTTACTAAACGCATATGTTAAGTCAAACTGCAATGGAAACGCTACAAGATGCGATTTCCTAAGACTTTCACAGCAGTAGTTCTTGCAAATTGGATAAAACGTTGGAATATTAATGAAGTTTAGTTCAAAACTAAGTTCGTCAGAACTTGGGAAGAAACTTTGACACGTTGAATTTAATTGAATTTCGAGCGAAGTTGTTCTCATAGGCAATAAATGTATGCTCATACATTATTCGAAAGTGCAGAAATTCGACGTTTAGAACAAGTTTGATTGTCCATTCGCCGTTTCCTTACGGAAAATGTGAAGATTTGCAAGCATAAACTGCCAGAAAAACTTAAAAACATAAAATACATCACTTCATCCTGTAGTTCACAATTTCTGAAACTTTGGAAATGAAATTAAGCATGCAACTTTAAATTTCCAGATGCAATTTCTGGCCGTTTCCATGTAAATGATAACCACCTAAATTGTAGCGAGGATTATGTAAAGCAAGTCACTACCAGCGCACTTCAAAGACATTCTCTTACTTTCACTGTTCACTGATTTTTATGAAAAGAACCTATTTAAATGCACGAAACGAAACCACTTAAATGCAAAAAAGCATCATTCTGTTGGGTTTTCATTTGCCCATCGCGTGACGTTTTAGGCACCGGAGTAGCCTGAGTATCTCTCCCTCCCTCCTCGGGTACTCGGAGGGCCTGATACCCAGGCTGCACCAGGAGGCACCTGATAGTTTTGTTTTCTTTGCTTGTATGTTTGCTTGTTTGTCAATAAGAACTTTTTCCCAAGAGTCTTAGCTGGGCTGTTTGGCCAAAATTTCCGGGTAAAAATTAAGAACATCGACTCGACCTAGATAGTTAGTTCTACTAAACATTTACCACAGATTGGAGTCTGTGGACGAAATACCAAAGTGCTTTAAAAAAAAATAAAAAAAATAAAAAAAGCTATTGAGATGCACTGTCAAATGTACCGAAGAACAATCGGCCATAAAAACAAAGTCGGATCACGGATACTGATGACTGCGCGATTTGGTTTGGTTTAGCTACCGCAGTAAAAGAAAGAAAAAAGCAAAGAAAGAAAGACATTAAATTAAAAAACGGCAGAAACGTGCCTGCTGTAAATGGACCGTGCAGCTAAATTCCACGAATCCACGATTTCGATTACGTAATTTTGCATCTTAATGCAGTGGTATGCAACCTGACCACGTGTAATCGCCGTCAAAACTATGTGTTTGAAGGCTAAATTTATTACCTCAAAATAAACTAAAAGGAAAATTAAATCGCGAAGAGGGTCGACACCTGGTACGGTTTGCATTATTTCTCAGACTTGGTCTTTTTTTATCAGAGATAACAAACAAAGTAAATTTCCAAATCAAAAGCGACAATAGCGCTCGCGGTCGCTTCGATGAGTGATTGTTGAACGGCGTTTCTGGCGACAGTGTTTCATTGGAAACTCAAAATTGTGTTAGCACGATGGTCGCTTACATGAAAGGTCGCTGTAATTGCAAAGTGCAGTGGTAGTGTTAGCGTACGTGAGAAAACGCCAGTTGTGGTCAGATCAAAGAATTCACGTTCTATTGATTCGCAAAAGTAATGACCCTCTATTTGTTAATGTCGAGAGTCTATCCATAAGTCTTCACTGAAGCTTAAAGAAGTCGGGTCGCGCCGGCGCTAAAAGTATTTCAATTCATTCTGTAAGGCGCACACAAATTAGCGTTACGGGTTGCATTTGATACCGCAGTGCGATCAAAAGGCAGTATGTACTCGAGGAAACCCCTCCCTTCACGGCAAGATTCACAGACTTTTGCCAAAGTGAACGATGAATACGCACTACGTTTTCATTCGTTTGTTTCCCGCCTGTATTGAGACCCTCGGTGCTCATGACCCCAAAACGGGAAAATTATACGTCTGGGCCCATTTTTGCGGTTATGTGCCAAAATACACGAACGCTCACGAGAAAAACGGTGCCATCCGGTCCCACAAACTGTTCCAAAAGTTTTGGCCTTGTCGCACTTTTTAAAAGGTGGATGATCGACTGTCGATCAAATTCCAGGCTGGGGGTGGGTTGGTCGATCTACATTTCCATGAACCATGACTAAGGCTTGGGCTCCTGGCATTTCGTGTTATTTCCGTACACACGTTTGGCTAAACTTCTCGTTATCTCTAACCATGTTCTTAAATTTTATTACCGGCGACTGACCTGTTGGTGGTAACCCTAATGGGGTACCGGATACCCTATTATTTCTGAGTTGGGTCTTCCTGGGTCTCCTGTGGTGATCCCATTCGGAGAAATAGTCAGTTATTCTGATATTTGCCTCTTAAATATCGTCTAATGGGTTAACCGGTCACAATAAATGAGTTAACCAAGCTCCGGCTGCATGGGTGGGCCACCTGGCTAAACTTGTGACTCAAGTTTAAAACAGCAGGCTTGACTCACAATAAAAGTGGGGACTGACTCGGTGAATTCGAAATTAAGCAGACCCAGTCTCCACATAATTATTTCAATGCATCCTTGCCTAAACTGTGCAAGTGCCAAAACGAAGAATATAGCCATCTTGTGTTAGAGGGCAAACGCTGACAATATGACAGTAAGTTGCTAGCAATATTGTTTGATTTGCAATTTTGAGGCAGGTGGACGAGGCCCGGTGGACGAAATGGATCATGGTCGGCTAAAAATGGAATCAAACAATGGCGGCCCGGTCGCACGATTAGCGCTCATCCGGGTTGATTAGTTGCCATGACAACTGATAATTTCTACTCAAGCTATATACAACTCCCGACAAAAATTAAAATTTGATCCTTCCCTGTTAAAGGGCACTGACACTTAATTTGGGTAAACTCCAAGATGTGTTTTCAAAAATGAAATGTTGCTAATGTTTTGCAGTTTTCCTGCGAAGTGCTTAATAGTTGTGCACTAAAAATATTTGCGATTGCCCATGACCACTGACGAAATGGATTACAACTTGAAAAAGTTAGGTTAAATTTTTTCAAGTTTTGCCATTGTGTCTGGGCAAAATCGCTATAAAATAGTATTAGGTTCGTTTCTTCCAACAAATGATTTGAACTCAACCTCTTCGTGTTACTAGGCTTATTCTTGTATTAGAGAAAGTACTTCCTCACAACAGACCTTATTCGCATTCTCCTTAATGAGCTGGAACTAGCATGCACACGAGGCTTAAACGGGGAATATTTTGATCTGTAAATTCCCCCCCCCCCCCCTCTCAAGAGCCTCCACTTCGTGCTTGACCCAGTTCAATACAGAGAACTATACGCATATGGTCTATTTGAACAAACTTATAGAAGGGATGGCCGTTCGTGACAGTAGTCCAGACCTTTAAAACAAAATTTCGACTTCACACTGAAGTTTTGAGAGTCTCTTAATTTGATAACGAAGAGCGAGCAAGAATGTTTTGATAATTTGCAATCTTCAGGTATCATTTAGTTCGGTATAAGTTCAAGAAATTCAGAAAAAAGTGAGCGAGCGCTAGTCAAAAATTAGTTTATTTTTCAATGATTGATGCCGGGAAATAGTAAAACTTGTTTTGTGTGTGCGTGTTTCCTTTTCAACCTTGGAAGTTTCAGGGAATAAGAAGGTTCAAACCTTGATATCAAATCAACTAGAAACATTAAGCCGGAAATCTTGAAAATCGCCGTTGATACTTAATTGAAAGAGAGAAAAGTGAATTCCTTTCAATTTTTTTTTTGCAACATCCGTGCACTACCTTGACCGCTTCATAAATCCCGTGACAGAACAATGCAATCCGATTTTCATAGTATTTTTAACGTCAAAAGTTTTTTTCCTTTTAATTTTTTTTGCAACATTCGTGCACTACTTGATCGCTTCATAAATCCCTGACAGAACAATGCAATCCGATTTTCATAGTATTTTTTAACGTCATAAGTTTTTTTCATCCCTGCAAAGGAGACGGAAACCCAGTCTTTCTCATTACATTGATTAATAGATTAACACCTTTTCTTGTTTTTGCGTGATAACACAGGCTACCCGGTTTATTCGCCACAGTTCCCGTATCCCGCCATATCCCGCAAAGCCTGACCCGACACTTTCATCTGTATGAGACAGAAAAATATATTTTCTTTTCCAGTTGGTTCCTTCGCTCTTTTGTCGTCCGGTCCCGTCGTCTACATGTCTGTGTGAGCTTTAAAAAAATACTCGAAAAGGTTCAAAACAGGAATGCGACACGCAATCATACGTTTTTGAAAAACAGTTACTTTTTCATGTTCATTTCGTATGTTCTTTCATCACGAACATTGACTCAAGCTTGTAAAGAGTGAGCTAAAGACGAAAACACGTAGATTCATCACGCACACCGAATGAGTTTGAAGTCTAAATTGTTCCCAGTTGTAGCCAAACGAGAGCCGCCGAAAATGCTGCAAACGATTGAATAAACGCCAGAAAAAATTACGTCCGATTTCTCACCCCCCAGTCAAAGGACCAAAATCTTTCGCCGCTCTCCTCGACCAGTGGTTCTCCTTTGTTTTTATAACCTACGTGTACCGTCATTACGAGAAATTGCCCTTGGCGCTCTCGGTGACGCTCGAAGATAGATTCAAAAAGGAAGCACAAGAAATTATTTTCTACCGAATGGACCTGCCTTAAAAGGGGATCATTTGTTCATACCTAAAAACGTTTAACACTCTGGGACTTGAAGAAAGACTAATACCAAAAGAACGAAAAACTCACCGTTTGTTTAAGATCTGACAAGTGGATAGCTTTTGCGTTCTCGTCTGAACATTTTTCGACACAAAAACGTCAGTAAAAAACGTTTGTGAAATAAGTAAACAAAAATAAAACCCTCGCGATTCCAGGCTTTTGAGGGGGCGCCGGTTTTCCGGAATTTTAATTTTTAGCGGAAACGAGCGAAGGCGGGGTCGGCCAGCACAAAAATAGATTATCGGATTTCAAACTGTGAACCAACTTTGTTTGAGAGGGAAAAAAACAGACCACTGAAATAGATTAACGCCCAGTTGTTGAAAGAGTTGATAACTTTGTCCAGCGAATAAGTTGCTATCTTGCGGATAAAATATATTGCAACCTGTCCCATTTATCCGCTGGATAGTGACCTAGGCCTACCCCCCGGGGGCCTACCCGATGAATTGAGTTATCCATTGGCCAGGGTGTGCCTTGTACGTGCCTTATCAAGTGTGTGGGTTTTACGGCAGTTCTTGTTGGCGGTGGTTGTCATAAGATACTGTTTATCTGCCGGTATTCTTTCCTACGCTACTTCAAGTTGGGTTGTCACGCAACACTTTGCGTGACCATCATTGCTGTGGCGTGCTGATGGGTACCAAAATAAAACAAGGGCGTCTGCAGCTGTCCATGGCTGCCGCCCCTCTGGGAATAGAGATGTGCGCATGCGCAATTTACTGGCCAAATCGCGGAACATGCTTAGTTTGGTTCTTGTTATGTTAATGGTTTTCGAGAGACCGGAAAATCTTTTAGCCTCGAACATCACCATGCAATCTATACCAATTCTGTTTTGCTCTATTTGTTATGTTTTGTGAACTTCCGCAAGAAAGGATAATAATTATCTCCCTCCTAACTGTGCCAAAATAAACCACTTCTACAGCAGCTTATTTCTTACCTTGGCCGCTAAACCTACGAATAATTGACTTGTAACCGTTTCAAACTTAGGCCGTCTAATACAAACAAAATTGTTTCACGTAGATCTAGCAAAAAGAGATTCTGGTTGCAGATATGTCTAGTTAAATTCCATCTTACTACCGACTTTTTAACTGGCTGTCACTAGTTCACATCCAACAAGAGTCTATACTTATTTACCACTTCTTGGACATAATATATTTCGTCTTTGCGTGGTAGTAGCCCGAAATGTTTAAAGCCGATTTGAAGCTGAAAAAGACCTATAAACTGAGGCGCTAAGTGAAAGGTCATTACACAGCCTTTATAACTACCTGCGTAAATCCGTAAAACACAGCAGGCATCGTTTCCCACTCTTAATTTGAAGAGGACGGTAAACAAATGTACCGAGCTGTATATAGAGCCCCGATAAAAATTTATGAAACATCACTGAGTCTATTCTCCACCCTAATACATGACATTTATCCAAGGCTAAGCTCGGGCTACCGGCAATCCACTAGAAACATGATATATTCCTATAATTCACGTACGCGTTACGTGCCTATATTATTTCTACCAGTTTACGTGCGACTGTCACAGGGACCGCGCACTTTTCAACAGTAAAAAGCAAGTAATACTAAAAAAAAAAATCGAAGTTACTTTCCTATTTAACGTTTTACCGAAAACTGATTATTCTTGTTTTAAAACACCACTGTCTTGTTGCTAGTTGACTCACGCCAACGCGTTCCAAGTGACCCCCCCCCCCCCCCCCCCCCCTCCGCCAATCCCAGTGGTAAATTTACACATATTACTTAATTATCCTCAACCCCGTCGGGGTTTTTCAAGGATGATGATAAGAATACAAATTATGAAAGAAATAATTCAAATAAAAAGAACATGATAAGAATCCCAACTGACCGGAGGCTGCGCGGGCCCTGCTGTCAAGTGAATTTTCGCGCTCTCTAACGTGTTTTTCCAGATTTTCGGGCAAATCTTATTCCACAGAAACTCACAGAACGACTGAAGTGTAGGCATCGTGAGCTATCTCTTTGGTGAATCACTACCGAAAGAGAGGAGAAGTCTCTCTTGGCAACTGAGAGATCCAAGGAAGCGGCTAAAGCAAGACATGTTGATCACAACGGCGTCCTTTAATTATAACTACTAGAATTCTTCAGAATTTGATTTTAACATGCTAATTAGAGGCATTGCTATTTGCGACCCTCTTAAACTACAAAAGTGAAATAAAAACGCTGAAAAACGAAATAAATTCTGGTAGTTGAAGTAAATTAAATGATGCCATCGTAAAAATTAGCCTGGGACCAGACTCCGCAGTGGGATAACGAGCAAAAAGAAGGAAAGAAACGGAAACACCATCCCCTGAGGTAGGGGAAGGGGCAGCGGCGGCGCTGTCCTCTCCCCTCCCCGTGTTCCCCGCTCGGGCTCGCGATTTTTTTCCGCATCTTTCTTTCTTTCTTTCTTTCTTTCTTTCTTTCTTTCTTTCTTTCTTTTCGCTCAGTTACCCCACTGCGGAGCCTGGTCCCAGGCTACGTGAAAATGGCCTATTCAGGCTACTTTAGCAGTCTATTTACGTCCGTACTGACATCACTTCGATTAGATCATGGACGTGAGACTTGCAAGTGCTTACACATGGTGTTGATCAAATCATTTAAGACCTTGACAGTATTATGGTCTTACGGTTAATCTTGGATTTTGGAGACAATGGTAATCACTATATCTCGTAAACCATCTGATACGCTGGAGTGTTTCACACCCAGTGAGAATTTAACCCCCTTTTCTTCCATTCCAAGGATGACGTCGGTAATGAAGAAAGATCACAATTTTGAAAACGTTTTCGATCGGTGTGTAAATATTGAAAAACGAACTTAACCTAATGGAAGTTATACCCAATATGGTTCATTTGAATGGTCACATCTTAAGCGATTTCTCTCCTAGACTCTGATAAACATATCTACGCGAAGCGACTCCATATCTCACTAAAAAGAGGCAAAGGCTTCACCGAGATAATCATTCTGTCAATTTAAATTGGATTCCTAAAAATATCATGAAAACCTGCTTAGCCAGTGATAAAACAGTTTCACGTAGCAATTTCGGTAATAAATGTGATTTAAACAGGGGCACCCAACGAAACGTTTCGGTAGATATCTGTTCGGTGGAGGGTAATTCGCCTTGGGTTTTCGGCGTCGATTAAAGAGTGCACTCGGATTTTCGTACCTAAAACGTGGCCTAAAAGATTCGCAATGGGGAAATCATAGCCCCTGAGGTTTTCGGAAAGGTCGTAATTGCTGTTTTTGACACTCAAAAACGTCAGCTAACATTTTCGGAAAGCAAATAGTTCCCTAGAAAGTTCGTGGAAAGTTCATTTCAGCTTGCATTTTCTCAAAGGAAGATTTTGTTCCCTAACATTTTCGGACAATTAAAATTTCAGCTAGGGAATCCGAACAGATCAGCTTCTTCTAGCTTATGAAAACATCACTTTAAACAGACTTCAAACACCATAAGGTACTTAAAAATGCCTTTCTACAGCTTTTGGTTGATTTGGCTCGTTGGGTGCCCCTGTTTAAAAGTATTTTGATAACGGAAACTGCGAAAAGATGTGCAAACTGTAACGTTCGCCTTTAGAACTTTCATGGGAACTTACAAAGATCCATGAGAATGACCAAAGCCGGTTTAAGCGTATCACCGAAATACGATTGGAAAACATTGCTATGTAATGGTATGAAACAGGTCACTCAAAAGCTTCTTGGTTTTTTAAACATTTCATAGGATCATAACATGACTTTTAATCTTTTGCAAGCTACAAACTAATCCAACAGAATCTCATGAAACGGTTTTAGTGACCGGGAAATGTCAAACGTTATGCGCATGAAATGAGCTTAAATGAACCTTGTTTCAAATCATTTGATAGACTCACGTTCAATGCTCCAAGCGGTGTGTCCCAGTTGTTGAAATGCCTGGCTATCGTTTCCACTCCAACTGAGATTTCATAACCGGCAAGGGAAAATAACTGAGCTATTTGAAAATATGTATCTCGTTCCCGCTGAGGCAGCGCTGTATTCTGCCTGACCACAGCGAGGAGGTTTTGCTAGGTTTGTTATAAGGTCACAGTAAAATGGGACATTGGACATTACGTCCAAAGCGATTTCTAGAATTTGTTCTGATAAGGTACAGGGATAAATACCACAGTTGAAGAGCGTTGTCATGCGCAATTGAAAAAGTAAAGAATGATTGACTAATGGAAGTGTGAAGTTTGAACTCCGGCAAATTTTTAAATTTCGTAGCTTGCGTGGAAGACGACTTTAGCGGTAATTTGGTGAACGGATAACATAGCGACTCGCGCGAGGAAGGTTCGTGTCCAACAGGCGCGTTTCTCCAGAAATCGCGCTAAAAATAGTTCCAGCAAAGTTGTAATTTTCAAAAAAGATATATATTCATAAAATGTAGCCCTTTTCTTCGCTGCCAGTTTGAGTCATAGATTCAAACTAATTTAAAAGGACTTCTTACACGAACTTGATTAACCTCAGTGAGTGGTTCTCAGATAAATTTTAAAGTCTTTTATTCTACTAATATCCATTGTTTCGCCACAAAATTGTATTTAGAGACCACTCAAAAGGTACTAAGCTGAAAGGACCTTTTAAGAAGAAAAATATGACTACTAAGATCTTAAATTATCGCTTAGACCGCCTAGAAAGTTCTTAGAACAAAGTCGTTCTGAAGATGTTGAGACCCTGGGGAGTCAATCTGACGACTGGTGTTTCTGATTGGTTGAAAAAAAAAAAACTAATGAAATAGTCCTTCTAGTGGTAGCAAGATTTGAGGAGTCTTAAACACTCGAGACGGAAAAGTACCACAAATTACCTTAAATGTCCAAAGATTACTTCACGTTTGCAGATCAGACCACACGTTTGAAAGACGAATATCAGAGAATTGCTCAGTAAAAGTCAGTTACTCTCAGTCTTTTGGGATTCTTAAGGGTCGGATCCAGGATTTTCCTTAAGGGGGGAGGGGGGGGGGGGGTGCAGCATGTTTTACTTCAACACCCAAAAAAAACACAGAGTTCTTTTGCCTTTATTTTCTTTTTTGCAGAATACTAGTTGATTGTAATTTTTGGGGATTATGATGTATTT
This sequence comes from Pachyseris speciosa, assembly GCA_016490735.1. Taxonomy (NCBI): domain Eukaryota; kingdom Metazoa; phylum Cnidaria; class Anthozoa; order Scleractinia; family Pachyseridae; genus Pachyseris; species Pachyseris speciosa. Next base: position 91,311 of record JAEMWC010000061.1, read on the forward strand.
ATATGTTTTAGCTATATTTGTATATGAGCCTGATGTTTAACCATGTGTAGATAGAAGTGATGATGATGATGATGAGTTATGTTAAAAATCCGCGGGTCATCTCAAGGGGGATGCGCACCCCCCCCCCCCCCCCCACTGTACCCCTCCCCAGATCTGCCCCTGTTCTTAGTAACAACCACCTTGTTATCCGTAAATTGATACGGCACCTTAAGGAAATACTGTACAGTAGGAAATTTCTTTCTTTGCCTCTTAAGAGTGTTTGACGTTTCAGTTAGGAGTCACTCATACACCACCTTGGAGTTGCGCCACGTAACACAGGAAAATACCGCTCAGTAGCTTTAAACTGAACGGTCACACTTGACTACTTTTTCCACAGACGCAAAAGTAAGAAGCACCTTGTACAGTGTAATAAACAGCACTAAAGGAAAGTACTGCTCAGTAACTTTCATTTGAATGGTAACACTTTAGGATTTCATCCACAGACTCAAAAGTTAGAACCACCTTGTACAGTATAATAAACAGCACCATAGGAAAGTACTGCTCAGTAGCCTTCATTTGAATGGAAACACTTTAGGATTTCATCCGCAGACTCAAAAGTTAGAACCACCTTGTACAGCATAATAAACAACACCACAGGAAAGTACTGCTCAGTAGCTTTCATTTGAATGGTAACACTTTAGGATTTCATCCACAGACTCAAAAGTTAGAACCACCTTGTTCAGCATAGTAAACAGCACCACAGGAAAGTACTGCTCAGTAGCTTTCATTTGAATGGTAACACTTTAGGATTTCATCCACAGACTCAAAAGCTAGAACCACCTTGTACAGCATAACAAACAACACCACAGGAAAGTACTGCTCAGTAGCTTTCATTTGAATGGTAACACTTTAGGATTTTATCCACAGACTCAAAAGCTAGAACCACCTTGTACAGCAGAATAAACAGCACCACAGGAAAGTACTGCTCAGTAGCTTTCATTTGAATGGTAACAGTTTAGGATTTCATCCACAGACTCAAAAGTTAGAACAGCCTTGTACAGCACAATAAACAGCACCACAGGAAAGTACTGCTCAGTAGCTTAGTTTCATTTGAATTGTAACACTGAGTTTAGGATTTCATCCACAGACTGAAAAGTTAGAACCACCTTGTACAGTGCAATAAACAGCACCACGGAAAAGTACTGCTCAGTAGCTTTTACTCGAATGGTTACAATTCAATATTTCGAAATTCGGCCAGGTTTTACAGCACAATTTATGGAAATAATGCATGGGCGACGTTTTTTTAAGCTTCTTTTGGGTGACACGCGGTGAGCAAAGGGACGACCGCGACCGACACCGTAAAATGTTTTCGACATTTATCCCATTCTTTGCAACAAAGGTAGCTGTTTGTCTGTAATTACTGGATCAAAAAATTGGATTAGATGATCACGGTGCATTTTAACTTGATTGTAGAAACAGGGGGTAAAGATCTATAAGGCTTATCCGGTTTTAAGTTTATGAATATCAATTTCAATGTACTGTAATTTCCCTGAATACATTTCATCAAGTTTACGTTCTCTTTTAATCGCTTGCTGTCGAGAATTTAATTTATAAATACACAGAATATCCTGTTATTGCCTCATTGTCTTTCGAGAACAAATGATCTTCAAGATCATCTGTTCTCGAAAGACCATGAGATCCGATATAGGGATACAGTATTCAGCTCTAATTCTAAAGAACGACATGCAGGTATGGCCGAAATATCCAAGAATTGGATACGTATAGGTACTAATAGGATGAAACATCGACCGCCACCTCTTCAAGGTCTTTGCAAAACCGTGAATTTATACATTTTAAGTCAAGTTATAGCAGGACAAGGGCGTTGCAGGGTACAATATTCATGAATTTAGTTGCTGTAGGATCTTATTTCTCCTTACGGTTTTATTACTTTCCGGCTTAAACATTGAAAAGAAAAAGAAATAAGTTATCGACGAAGGTCATGTCTTGATTTTTAAACAAATTCTCAGGACCGTAGAATCATAATCATGAACATATGGAACAGCGAGGTAAATATGCTTGATGATATCACGGCTTAAACCGTTGAGGCCGGGTAATACGGACAGTATTTTCGTACAATTTGTTACACAATGAACATTGCACTCTGTGCAAGTTGTACACAAGTTGCAGCAAGTGAAAAACGGCGTCTACGTTCTGCAACGTAACGATCTGTCGGATCCGTGGGTTATAGTAGCAGCTGACAAACAATCGAACATCGGTTGCGCGCGGCGAATTGCACTGAAAAATGTTCCCCCTATTTCTTCGCTTTAAGCTCCCTATACATGCTCGCAAGACCTGTACCCTTACAGCTAGGCACTATCATCATGTTCCAATAACATACAGAAAAGCGAACGAGCCAACAAAATGACCAGCTCCCAGTTGACCGCTTGTTAGCCGCCGCTCATCAGTCGAGAAGCGAAGAGGTCGTGGGTTCGAATCCTGTACAAGCCAGACTTTTTTTTTAAAATTCACGCTTTATTTTCACTACTGCTCAAGTAGTGTTCATAACTGCGACGATCACTCGCATATTTAGAAAAGCACTTGTTCCTCCCTAGTTATTTCGTCAAAAATTGATACTTCATTTAGGTATCCGAACCAGTTACTCAGTTACGTAAAGCACTCAGCTCTGACAGTCAAAGTGAAGAGCTTTCCTAATTTTTAGTTCCCATCTATCAACCCTGGTCTCTATGAAAGGTCCATATTTTTGCTTTTCCCTTTCCATCGGAAGAACTAGTGCTACATATTAGAAGAGGTGAAAAAAGTGTTGAAATACAAGTCTCCGTCGGTGAGTTACGTTATTAGCCAAATAAAACACCTACTTTTGATGTTGTCATGGGTTTGTGCCTTTTAATTTCCTGCTACAATGTTTAGTTATTGCATCGCAAGATTTAGAACTAAACAGCTTACTTTTCAGTAACCAATCACCAAACGACTTTTCTCAGTTCTGATCGGATTTTCAAAGAACTTTTCAATAATCCGGATAAACCCAGCCAATCTACTCAATTTCAAAGCCACTGGGGTATTTTCGTTGACCGGCCACAAAATGTTCTGACACATCACGCGCGTAAGAATCAACTTGATTTTCTTGACGAAATTAGCTCATGCGCGCCCGGAAAGATTTATCAGACTTCTTTTGTTGCAGCAAATGAAATAACTCCAAAACATAGTTGGCTAATTTCCATTTTTTTTGTGTCTAATCTAAGGCTGCGTGGTTAAGTGTCGGTAGGGGAGATGTAAGACGAAATGAAATGTGGGTGTTTGAAATGAAGCAACCCAAGCGCGAAATTCAACCGTTCGTAGCCGGCGTTGTCTTTCTAAAACAGTTATCGCTTGTTTCCAGTTCATGTTTTGACATCCGATTGCACCTTTCGTAACTTTTGTGCCTTTTACTTGCGATACAAGGCGTAACTTCTTAGAGCCCAGGCTAGGCGACCACAACATGTAACGACTTTTGGGCTGAAGATAAGACGATCGATAAAAATCTTAATGAATTACTCCGAAAAAAAATTGCTTCTATTTTAAGCTGAAGTCAAAAAGGAAAACATAAATATAAACATCAATTTACGTCGGTTACACCTGCTTCCTGTGCAGTCTTCTCTGAACCTTGCGATGCGCGTTTTTTCTAAAATTTCTAAAACGAGGAATAAAAATACGTAATATTTTTCTCGTCTCTCTGCCAACTTCATTCAGTGCATCTGGTCTGAAAAGATCAACCATTCGTAACACGCTTAAGTGCTTTAAAGATAAGATATACACAGCCTAAACGATTCATCCGCTTTTGCCCCTAGCCATGCCTGATTTGAATTGTCCGCAACCATGGCTTTTTTTGTCTAAAAGTCGCTAGTTTTAACACTCAACAAAACCGAGTCACGCATGGATTTTTTCGCTCACCGCAACCACATTCTTCAGTTTAAATATTTTGCATTTTATCATATCTTGGCTCGTCTGCTTTAAGCGTCGAACGTTTGCATGATTTGCATACATCCGACAAGATTTATGAATCGCTGATTAACCACGTTTAGACAGCTAGTGTGCCATTTTACACGAACATCGCTTTAAAAATAAAAATACCACACTACTTTCTTGTATATAAAAATCACTACTTCTAAATTTTGCGCTATTGCAAGCCGACATAGCTACTGAGATCCTAAGAGCTTTCTCAGTTGTCTGAGATACAATCGCGGATAATAAAGGAATAAAGAATTTTTCTAGTGCTTTATACCTGTTTCAGTTATGAATAAATCTGAAATAGCTCACCGCTTCTGAATTGCAGATCCAATGACTTTCACTGTTGGTTAAAACGTTCCTCGGCGAGAAAATCCCGAAAGCTCCCTCAAAAATATCGACGGAAAGTTGTTATTTCACAGCAAGATGAATATTCCCTCAGTTACAGGAAACTATTCCAAACAAAAGGGCAGTCCACTTAACAGGGAGTCAATTATTTGCATTGACACATCTCGCTTTCCGATTGAACTTCAAAAGTTAGTTATTCATTTGTTTGCATGCATGGCTGCGACCAAAATAAACTTTGTACGAAGCCGCAATTTGCCTTGTTTTTTCATAAATCTTTGGACCTGTCAATAATTTGATTAAGACCATGGCAGCATTACTCAGTCAGAAATATTAGATGGGATTTAGCCCGGGTAAGTATGCAAAATTTTCGGAGGATTTCAAACTTTAATAGGGCCAAGTTCGGATTCTGTTTAATCTGTCCAATTAATGTTTGAAATACGTCTAGGCTCACAAAAAAATGGTAGATTAGATTTAGAAGTCGCTTGCCTGTGTATAAAGCTAGACACAACGGGCAGGTGATTTGTGCATTCCCAACAGAAATTCAATATTATTATTGGTCAAAGGGAAGGTTACCGCCGAAACAGGAAATGGCGTGACGTCATCAGGACCGCAGAGAATTGGCGATTGTTGGCACCGGAAGTCGATGGTACAATTTGTCTTGAAGTAATTCCTTCACTCGAGTTTGATCATTTGGATGCCAAATAAAAGGAGTCTTAAGGGATATTCCTGCGACGGAAACCATTAACCACTCCCTTTGTTTAAATATTAGTTTAGGTTTGCGGTTGTTTGTTCAATCAATCTCAAAGTAAGCTATGCCCTCGCTGATGAATTTCCAGATTCTCTTCACCTGTCTGTTGTCTATTGTCTTGGTCATGATCATTGCAAGGAGAAGACAAATGTTGAGAACATATGTCGGAAAAAAACCAGCCAAGGTGTCATGAAAAGTACAAACGAGATTGTAAAATCGACCTTCATATTTGCAAAGAACTACGTGCATAGGAGGGGTTAATTATAAACAAAGAAAATAACTAGGAGTATTGGCCCTCAACTGGTAGGACGTCGCTCGGGTATGCATTTTATACACCTGAATAAAGACAGACTATGGAGCAAATTTCCCTTTAATCGCCTGCAGCCACTGACCTTCACATCTGAGGTTTACTGGCTCTAACCACTACACGACCTATTATACTATTTTGGGACATTCTGTTATTTTAGAATCTATGGTATGCAATTATCCATTCCACGGACATCCAACTAATTTTTAAAAACGTGATCACTGGAAAGTCAGCGTCTTGACCAGATCAAGGCTCACGCTAGAGTGATAATTCACCCATAAAATCACTCGAAATGTAAAGGGAAAGTAAGAGGGCAGAACAGAAAAAGGACAGGCAACGGGGACATGTTGTACATGATGGTGTGTCTTGGATAATTTCTGGATCCTTCTCAATCATCTTCCTGCTTTCAATAACTCTTTCGGGTCGATAACCCCCTCCCTACCCCTCCCCTCCCAGAAAACTACAGCATCAAGTCAGCACTAAAATATAGAAAGAGGATTTGATGCAATCGGTCGCATACCGCTTCTTTTTTAACAATACTCGAAATGTTGGGCTTGGATATGGTGTTTGCTAACAGTCTTTTAACATTCTAACCGTCAACCGTCAAAGGTCCCTCCCCCTTCTCCAAGGAGACCCTCAATATAGGGTTTATTTCTTTGAGGCCTGTTTTGCCACAAACGTTCCCAGTTTGTTGATGAGAAAAAAATATGCATATTTTAGCATCGAGACTTGCCCCACCAGAATCTTTGTCACATAAAATAGAAATGAGAGTATGTTTAAGCATTTAGAGGTGCATTTAAAAGGCAGTATTTACCAAAGCGCCGGCGCTTTGGTAAATACTGCCAAAGCAATTGGCCAAAGCTTTGAAGGCACCCTAGATTTCAGGGATATGTCTTCCGAGATCAACGGTTTTCACACAGGCGTCCGTTATCTCGATATGTCTCAGATTTTTCTCCTAAACAAAGGACTTTAAGTTGATATGAAGATACGTTATCTTAGCTTAAGACAGGTCTTTCTCCTTTAAGAGGTCCAGCAGCCTCTTGACTAAACCATATCTCAGCCTCGGAGTACCTGCAGAAAAATTCTGTTTACGACAGTGATATCGATTACCGAGGTAGTCGATTCGCGCCCCAAATCGATACAAGACTCATCGACAATCGAAATTCTCCCCCCCCCCCCCACACACACCCGTCCATGCCCCACCTCCTCGAGATGGGATTTCTCTGCATTCACTCTGAGAGAGACAAAGACGTCTTATTTAAGATAGGAGGTTTTTGCGAATACCTACGATTTCGTGAGATATCCTAGGCTTTATGGCTTAAGATGCTATCAGAAATACCAACCAAGTTTCTGTCTTATTACCACGAGTCACAGAATTCAATCAATACCCAAGTGCCAGCCTGACACAGCAGTAAAAAGACCACTAAATGGGGATAATATTAAAAAACCTTGATATCTATTTAAAAAGCTTAAATGAATAGATAATGTTAAGATGTAATCACATGAACGTAAAAAAGGACAAATATGTATATGTACCTCAATTGTAAATGTAAATGAAATACTCAACTTATACACCCTGAGAAAAATTGAGTTTCGGGTTTCTTTTTCAACTTGGAAAGTCAGTGTATCTTACACAATGGACTTTGTTTACTGCTTCCAATAATTGCCGCGAATAAAAAAAGCACACGAAATAAAAGAATTCATCAGTGCAGCTTTTCATGATAGTGCATTAATAAAGATTGTGCGACTACCGAGTGACGCCAGTTTTAGGACGGACATAAGATATCCATAGTGGATAGCAACGAGTAATTTACCTCAGGGATGTCCTAAATGTCCTCGTGTTATATCTTGAGATATGCCGTTGGTAACATCTCGTGAATACGGTCCGTGCACTCCAGACTCCAACCGCCGACTTTCAGAAAAAACAATGATCCACCGCTTTAACCACCACACATTGCCCCGCCCAGTGGGTGATCAAGCTACCGCAGAGTTTGTGACCCACAAATTAAAAAAAAAACACTAACTACCACACAAAAAGCACGGCATTTGAATGTCTAATTTATTTCTTCACACTATGAAACTACTTTACAACTCTTTAATCAAATTTTTTTTGTGATGTGTTCGTACCTTGTTTTTCTAGCCTTTGCCGCTTCAGTGTACACTGTTGCACGCTTCATATTAGGGCCATTTATACGGGAGGAAATAAGACGCGTCTTATCTAAGACGCGACTTAAATAGGACGCGAACTGTACCGTTTATACCTTTGCGTCCTACATAAGACGCGAAGATCTCGTATAAATGGTTCGCGTCTTATTTTTGATACAGCCTCGCTTACCCGCCAAGATGGAACGCTGTAGCAAGAAACAAAAGCGTGCTGTCCTGTTATTTATCAGAGATTTTTTTCTTATGAAGACCACGCCGTAGCATACAAAGAAATCAACAGAAATCCGAGAAGAGTCGGAAGAAAGCGATATACGGATTGGTGCGACTGATGGCAGGTTAAAGAAGGAAGGTGCTGAATTCACTTTTGGCTCTCCCGGCCATCTTTTGCAAAGCTTTGCAACCAATTACGCTATCTAATCATAAGACAAGCTCATGTTTCTGTTGTTTTTATGCAAGCGCACTTGCAGTTCACGTCTTATTTAGGACGCGAAACCATTTATACGAGGAAGTTCGTCTTAATTAAGACGCGGACAAAATAAGAACAGCTGAAAACCCTGTTCTAAGATAAGACGCGTCTTATGTAAGACGCGACTTAAATATGACGCGAACGCTTATTTTGTACCATTTATACGATCAGTTCGCGTCTTATTTAAGTCGCGTCTTACATAAGACGCGTCTTATTTTCTCCCGTATAAATGGCCCTATTGTACAAGCACACTAGACAAACGCTGGAACCGCGTCTTAATAGCACTTGCAAATTACGGCCGCTTTTCACCAATCCGAATAAATACGACCGCAGTCGTTCTGTTATCTGCAAGCCTTGCTTACGAACAAGTCACAGTGGTGTATCCAGGAATGCACACTAATGAGATACATGTTACTTTTAATAGACGTCATAGAGCGAGTTTCAATTGAGTGTAACACCAAAACCAAAGCAATTGCTCTGACCAATCACAACAGACGCAAATAGTGCAGTGAAACAATCATAATTTAAAGTAATTACATGTAGCCGGCGCAAAGCGCGGGAAAATGTGCGCATCCAAGTTGCGATTAATTTTCGTTTTACTTCTCATTGGTTGAGAAACTGGCGCGAGTTTTGCCAACCAATCACAGAGCGAAGTAAAGCAAAACCATAGCAAATGAGAATTACTTTCGACATTCAACTGAAAACCGCTCTACAGTGCCCACTAATCCTACTCCTCACCTAAACCCAAGTGACTATCAAACATCAAGTCTTGAAATGACAAATAACTATCTTAGATGAAGGCCAGAAATTCAGAGCTACGTGCATTTCTGCATTAAGTTGTTCCTGTGGCAGAGTTATTCTATCTTCCTGGATACAGCGGCTACCAAAGTAATCACTCTAGCCAATTACAGCCAACATAATTTAACTGACCAATCACAATTCGAAGGAAATACAAGTTTGTGACGTCAACAGGGCGGCAGCCAATCAAGATTGGTTTTGATCAGACGTATCATTGGTTGAGAAAGTGGCGTGAGTTTTGTTTAACCAATGGCATAAGCTAGTGAAACAAAGCCAACGCAAACCTGGCATTACTTTCGACGGTTGATTGAAAACCTTTCTAGCAGGATCTATTTTTATTGCACCATCTTTTTAAGGCTGTACTAGCTATGTTGTATTAACGATGGCTTTGAGTGTATCGTCAGGGCCATTTCAAGATACTTTGTCCTTTATTTTCAGGGAGTTTTCTGTTTTTGAGCTGTGTTTCCTTTAGTTCGACGCTTTTCTGTTGGAAGACTTCTGGTAGTGGAATAGAGATGTCGCTTCTATTTTGCGGCCCGTCACTGACAGAGCTTCAGCAAACATCTTTACAACCTAAAGAAAGATGAAACAGAAAACGAATTTGAACATCTTGATACGAGTTAAAATCCTTAAGGCCATGTAAGTAGGCGGCACCATCAGTACTGAGACTAAGTTCGTAGTCGTCGTCTTCTTCTTAACAGAAGTGTGAGTATTACTACATGTGGGTTATTCGTCGAGGTCCATAAACACGCAAAAAAAGAACGAGGCCAATATCCCGCCAACTTGACCGAACAAGCTTGGTCAATAAAGGATTTATTATGACTCAAAGGACGCTACTAAAAGACAGTAAAACGCGGGATGAACGGGCTATCCCGAGCGGTCAAGAAGGCTCCATCTTGACCTCGCGGGTAGCCAATCACAGCAGAATTGATTCATCTTGACCGCTGAAAGAGCCAGTCATATAATAATAACATTTATTAAACTGCTATAGGTGCTTCCAAACTTCGAGTCCGTCGCTGAAATCCGTAAGGTGGTGTGACCATTAAAAGAAAGAAAAGGAGCAACATTTTCCTGTGGCGCTCTTTGTTACGCTGGACACACACGCTCTCACCTTTGAGTCTCTCAACGAAATCACTGACTATGGTGCTGTTTATTTAGCTGTGCAAGGTGGTTCACACTTATAAGACCGTAGACGAAATCGGACAGACTGACCATTTAATACAAGCTGGAGCTGTCTTGTGCTTTAAACTGGATCAACACTGACAGGCGAAAGTGATAGAAACATGGCTCAGTCTAATTAAACACCATCTTACCTCCAAGTTTGTGATGAGCGGTACTCCACAGTCGATAGAGGCTCTCCTTATAAGGTAGTTATCCTTAATATATTTGGTGTTCTGATTCGGAAGATTGATCACTAAATCCACCTCTTTATCCTGGATCAGTCTGCAACAACAACAAAAAAAAATTTTAAGAAAACAGTTTTGAGCCTCAAGACGTGACGCATCGAGACTACGTTCCAGTGTCCTCACTGAAAACATGTTCGAGCCCTGGGGGCTTGGGAGAGGCTGCGACCAGAAAAGAGCGCTGAGTGCAAAAACGGAGATTTCGCTCACGGGAGATGATGCGTATAGCTAAAAGTGGCTATGACTACCAAATAGTCTTTAAAACAGAAAATGAATTCGAATAACAAGCTTACACTCTATACGCACCTTTCCGAAAGAAGCCCTCACTGAAAGCTTTTGACCAAATATATAGACTGCGAGTAGTCTCTAATTTCGGTGGTGGATTGTGCGGCGGGCTAAAGACACGCGCGCGCGTCTTTCGCTCGCCCCACAATTCATCGCCGAGATTAGAGACTACTCGCAGTCTACCGAATATAAGGCGATGAGTGCGTATCACGATGTCGATCGGCAGGAATTTAACGTTCAGTGTTGTTTTTGCACCTGTACGAAGTATGGAACTTTCGATTTTACCTTGTAGCTGTTGAGTTGACTCCGACGCTGTGCAGGGGCCATTCGACTGTTTGAGCAGGAATATTGTGCTCGTTAAGGTACTGTGAGGTGGCTTCTGTAGCGTAAAGATTGAATCCCAACTGATGAAGCTTGTTGGCGGTCGGCAAGAATTTAGGTTGCAAAGTTTGCTGTTTAGAAAGCAAAGATTTAAAACACAAAGTTAGATATCTAAGTTTGATGAAAATGTCGTCGACCTTCCAAGATGTTTGGCAATAGACCACTTTAGCTTGTATGTTTTGTTTTCCCAGTGTAGGTCATGTGTTGAAATTTTGTCTTATTCACGTGTATATGTACGCATAATTTATATAAAGACAAAGGCAAATCCCCTCAGGGAACATCACATGACATACAAAGGGAAAACAAAATATACAAGCTTTAGAGGTCCAGTGTAAACGCAAAGCTTACACACCCAAACGTGTATCTTGCAAAGCGAGTTTATAGTCCTATATTTGCTGTGCACAGCACAACAGCATAGGGTTTTGAGTTATTTAAACGAAGGACGTTCGGGACCACGTTCCGAGAATAGATTCAACTTTTGAAGCCCTTTGAAGAATCCCCTTTGAAAGAGGATAAAAGGAGAAATGAAGGATATTAGCAAGGATTATTTCCGTGTCCGCTTTTGCTTAGTGTTAACCGTGACAACTCAAATACCCCAGCTGTGGACACCATTTCTGGCATCCCTAGAGATTCAGCTGTCTCTGTTAGTGTAACACGAAGAGGTAGATTTGAAATTACTTCTTGGAAGGAAAAGAGTCTAGTATTATTTTATGGCGATTTTTCCCAGACACAATGACAAAACTTGAAAAAAGTTTACCTAACTTTTTCAAGTTGCGATCCATTTCCTCCTCATAGACAACCGCAAATAGTTTAACTACGTATTAAGTACTTCGCAGGAAGACTGCAAAATCCTTGAAACATTTTTACTTTTACAAACTCATCTTTGGGTTTATCCAAATTACGTGACAGTGCCTCTTCAGTTCTCCACTTACAAAGTTCCCTGGATTAAAAGCGAATGCTAGTCGAACAGAATTGATGAAAGTTTAAAAACTGACGACGGAACGACAAAGTCAGTGAAAGCGTACTGGGATCATCAAGAGCGTGTGGATCAAAGTTTCAACCCCGTCAAATGTCGTCCTCGTTTCATCCTGAATTAAGCCTGTCAGTCATCTTACCTGAATACCAATCAGAATGCCTTTCTTAGGGAGACGGAAGCCAGTTGACATCAAAGCCTTCAGAAAAGCTTCGTCGGCACTGGCGCCAAAACAAGCGACCTGCATGAAAACGAGGCTAAAATTAGGTGTTGGGAACCACATAAACAAGTGGCGAAGTTTTTATTCAAACGGAAAAAACCAAAACTTTCAGTACATAAACTAATGAAACGAAACTTCTTGGGAAATGTTAAATTGATTCTACATGCGTTTGCGAAAGTGAAATGAGACACGCCTAGATATAAAAAGGAGAAATTCATTTCAAATGATAACATTTCGAGAATCTGGCTATACCTAGCGCTCTTTGTTGAAAACCGTGCGGCTTATTCGAAGGAATGAAAACACCACGACGTAACATTCTCATTTATTTTCAGCGACATTATTGACGGAGTAGCGTTCAAAGTACAGAAAGAAAGAAAGAACGAACCTTTCATGGTTGAAGTACCTGTTACGTACAACACTGCCTACTTACTTCCTGTCTTGGAGCAGAGCAGGAAGGAAGTGGGACCGAGACCTCTAACCACAGGCTCTTTTAAAGACAGTGAGAAGACTGGGGAGGGATGGTTCTGTCCCAGTCTCCTTGTCGGCTTGACTTTTGTCGTCCAATCGAGAACCAACTCGTAAGCTAAATACAAACACTTTTGATCACCTTACCTCACCAGTGGAAGCCATTTCACATCTTAACAAGGGATCAGCGTCACGCAGTCGAGGCCACGAAAACATTGGCGCCTGGAATGGAAAAATTTAAAAGGTGTAACGTACGCCGTATCTCTCTTAACCGATATTATAACCCACCGATTAATTTTTGTGCGATTTTATTGGCTATTTTGGATCACGTGGTGCAAATAGGAGGACGGGTATCAGGCAATACACCCCGTCTGCGTCGATATTTGTCCTCCGATTTTTCGGTTCCAATAAAGGAGAAAACAAAGCCAGTCTTTTCAAAATTTCTTCAAGTTTCAAATGGAAGAATCCAATCACAGTCATTCATAATCGTCGTCACATCACTTTTCCTCGACCTATTTTCAACTTTCAACTGTGCATACGCGATATGAAAATTAATCGGAGGGTTATAAAATAAATGAACCCCTTTTTTGTTCCTGTTATATCGCAGGATAATGTCCGCGGCCAATCTATCAGCCAAGGACATTATCCTCCGATATACCAGCCGCCGAGAGGGGTTTATTTACTTAATATGCTGTGAGAATAACAATAGATCACTTTGGTAAAGACTGGGACAGAGTGGTCGCGCAAGTGAGTGTGGGATTGCTTTGAGGGGGTGGGGTGGGGGGAACAATCGCGTCCACCAAACAATCTCACAGTCCCTCACGCACCACACTCGATCCCAGTCTTTTCCAACATGAGCTATTATTCAACACTATACTGAGACAAAAGTGATAGTAACATTTTTGGTTGTTGGTAAGTCTCGCAAGTTGCTGGGAGCCAAAAAGGTTTCCCCGGAGGTAACGATGACAGAAGGCTGTTAAACCACAAAATCTCTCTCCTTGTCTTCTACTGTTTAGTGTGAGAAACAACTAACTCAAGTTATACGCTTCTGTTAATATATATGGGACCACATTCGGTATACGGCTTTTAAACCAACATTAGCTACGGCAAAAGACTGCTTAAGCCGAAAGTAACAATGGAGATGGCGGACGCAAACGTCACTGAGAACAGTACATCTTATTCGTATTCTCTGTAATGAGCTGGAACTAGCGTCCACACGAGGCTTAAACGGAGGAATCTTTTCATATGTAAATGTATTCCCCAGCAAGAGCCTCCACTTCATGCTAGAGCCTCCACTTCATGCTAGATCCAGTTCAATACCGGGAATACGAGTATGGTCTATTTGCCCGTCGTTCTCTCCCCAGCTTCAACGGTTTCGTGATACATATACAATATCACAACTCAAAACTATCGTGGAACATTTGGTGACGTTGTATGGCAATAACTGACAACCTCAGTGTTGACCCGAAACAACACTCCGTTTACCGGGTTCGACTCTTTATATGCTCTTTTCAAAGATGTTTTTTTTCAACTTTGTGAAAATTTACTACGATCATTTGTGCATCCATCCTAGTCACACGACCCAGCTTCAACTCTGAGCTAGATAATAAGGATCGTCTACTGCTGCTACTGCTACCCTGGCACATAAGCCTGGCATAGAGGGTTTGTCCTTCATTATGTAACTGTGGAAAAAGGGGTCGTTAAATGAGGCAAAAGGGCAAACTTCAAACCAGTCATCTCCACAGAACCCTTACTCTTCCCTATTGCTTAATAACAGATAAGGAGATTATATCGAGAAACAGGGTTGATGCACGAAGTCATTATTTAAAGCACGCGAGATAGATTTGAGAAGTCGTACTCGTACCCCAATCTAAAGGTCCCTATTATAAGGTGGTACAGTACGATGACCTACCTTGATACCGACGTATCCAGATGGCTGCAGGGGAGTGTCCAGGTGAGGTAATTTGTGCTCCTGAAGTGGATACTTCACCATGACCTTAGTAGCTACATCAATAAAGTCTGTACCAACTGTCTTGGACACAAAAGGAAATGAGCGGGAGGCACGCAGGTTGCACTCAATTACCTGAGAGGGATCAAATCAAATAACTTTATCAGGAGCCCATGACTAGGAGTGTACAACTCCCATACTGAGCCTATGTCACGGCATTTTTACAGACCAGTCTATTTTTTTGACTATCTTTTCCCGCGAAAAAGGGCAACAAGGATGGCAACGGGAACGAGAGCAATACGAAAAATGAGCGAAACCAAAGGCTCTGCACGTGCAGATACTTATGATATCCTCGGGGCTCCTGTGGGAGTCTGATATCCGCGGGGAATTCAATCTAAAAATAAATTGGTCTGTCAAAACGCCGTGACAGGAATATAGGGCAGTTGTACGCTCCAAGTGATGGGCTCCTGCTTTATTTATTATATAAACACCTAACAAATACCAGGTGAGCTTTCGCGCGAAAACATGATATTGAATATGTGAATGATCATTGCAGTTATGAACACTACTTAAGCAGTAGTGAAAATATAGCCTGACAAAGAATTAACGCTTGTACGGGATTCGAACCCACGACCTCTGCGATACCGGTGCAACGCTCTACCGACTGAGCTAACAAGCCACCTGGGAGCTGGTCGTTTTGTTGGTTCGTAATATACCCGTGAGTGGTGAATATATGAGAATGAATATATGAAAATATTATTATTATTATTATTATTATTATTATTATAATTGTGTCAATAACAAAACGCTCGAATGTGATTGGTTCTTAACAGCCTTTATTTGTGGCTTAATTGGCTGCTTCAGGTCCAAACTGTCCGATTTGAGCTGTCCGATTACAAACACCTGTAATCGGACAGGCCAAATCGGACAGTTACCTTATTTGGGTATGTTGAGCAGTAGCTGCCATGTCGTGTCAGTTGTCAATCTTCGCGCTTTGTAAAATGGCAACCATTTCCGTTGGTTATTTTGTACAATACGTTTCACAATTTAGAAAGTTGACCTCTAGAGTTTCTCACATTTTGGTATTGACACAATTAATTGGTAATCGGACTTCATGTCGTACAATTCAGGGGTAATCGTGCTCATAATTTCAAATCAGCCTCGCTCTACGCGCTCGGCCAATTTGAAATCACTCGCCCGATTACTCCCTGAATTGTACTCCACTCAGTCCTATTACCATTACTTATTATTATTATTATTATTATTATTAAATTGAAATGGTTTGGTGTTTCATTGGTCTATATAATAAATAGAACATTACATGGCCACTTGGAGATACGAAATTTCTCTTCTCGTGTTGCGGAGAAATATTTCACTCGTTCGCAGAGAAATTTCGTATCTCCGCGCGGCCATGTAAAAATCCTCTATTTATCCACGGAAGCTTCCAGAGAACAGGTCAAGATACACCATTCAAATCTTACTCCAGGCTCATTTAGAGAACACACTCTGATGAAGGGCTAACACTCGAAACGTCAGCTTTTTGAATCTCTTTACGGTGGTCAATTTACATTATCAACTCCATTGAGAAGCCAAATGTTCATTTAGAGAAAGAACTGTGGTTATTAAAAATAAACCTTTCGGACGTTGCCTGTAGAGCTTGTGAATACAACTGTCTCCAGGCCCCTCATTACAGCCACCAGCGAACTCGTGATGTCGCATATCAATCAGATGTTTTTTCGGTAACCTGTGAGTTCTCCAAGACGCAAACTCACTGACAACATTTCCGCCGACATTCGTATTCTCAGGGACTCGAGGGATCACTCTGAGAAACTGGCGGATTTGGAATGTGAGGCTAAGTAGCAGAAGTAGCGTAAGGTAAAATATAGGGCACAGAATAGTCTGGACCGAGCATCTGAATTTGACTTCCGGTGGCACGTCACGCGCTTGGCGAGCCGCGCACGATTTTCCCGCCAGAAGTTTTGCCAAAGAAATTAAACGCGTACTGTGCGTATTTCGAGCGAACCGTACTCTGTTAATTCTGCAGCAGAATGAACGGAATATTATTCCATTCATTCCGAAAACGGAATAGCTCCCCAAAAATACGATAACAGCCTATTGCGAGCATTCATATTCCGGAATAGTCTAAAAAATGGCGCCCAAAGTCTTTCGCTTGGTTGGTCGGTATTGCTTGGCAGGTATTTATACTCAGAACTAGCAAAGTTGTATTCGGTTTCTTCAATCCATCCAAAATCAATTCCTCGCGGTGTTACAGTAAAATGCTTAGAGCGGTTTTCGATTGAGTGTCCAACGTAATTCGCGTTTGCTTGGGTTTTGCAATGCTTCACTCTGTGATTGGTTGGTAACACTCGCGCCACTTTTTTAACCAATGAGAAGGAAAACCAAAACCAATTGTGACTTGCACGCGCGCATTTTCCCTCGCTTGGCGCCGGCTACATGTAATTGCTTCGTATCCTGATTGGCTCATTGCACTGCTTAAGTCTGTTGTGATTGGTCAGAGTAATTGCTTTGGTTTTGGTTTTACGACACTCAATTGAAAAGTGCTGTAATAAAAAGGGATGTAGACTTACCATTATGTCTCCGTTTTTGGCTAAAAACTGCGTGTTGAACGGGCCAGAAATGTTGAATCTCTCAGCAATCTTCCTGGTTGCTTCTTTGACCTAAGAAACGAAATGCAAAATCTCACCCAAATTATCCGAGAACACATCTAACAAAACTAACTACAGCAACTTGAAAACATCGCTAGATTTCAACTTAATTAACGCTGTATGAGTTTTGAATTTACTTTCAACACTTTCCTGTATCATTATTGAATTGAAGGCAAGCCGAAAATGTTATACAGTTGTATTGTCTTGTCATGTCTGGGGGGGAAGGGGGTGGTCGTTTGACAAAACCGCGTTCTAAGCCATTTTCAATTTTGCCAACAATCATATCTAAACATAGTGTGCTGTAGCCTGTTCCAGGCTCTCAGATATTTGGGGCGAGCGCGCAAGACCGAGCGAACAAAATTTATGGGGGAGGGAAACGGAAGGGGTACGTCCCCGAGCGATTTTCTTCCCTCGTTCTTAATTCGTTGTTTCGTGTTTCGCTCTTCACTCGCCCCAGATATCTGAGAGCCTGAAACAGGCTATGCCTTTTGCTATGGTAACAAGGCTTGCATCCGAGACTTGAAAACTATTTCCACTTATAAACAGATTTGGAGGCCCACTTATTGTCTTAAACCACAGCCTTAAAGTTAGTTAGCCCTTGACGTTTTCACCAAGAACGCGTTTTACGACAAAATGGTAGTTTTGTTGTGACTACCTGCACCCATTTTGAAACTGCTTATAAACTGAGTTTAAAAAACGTGGCTAGGGCGTATTCAGCCACGGCCAGTTTATCACTCACCTGCGAGATATCTTCTTCACTGATGGTTTGTGGCGGTAAGATCAGTGTAGCGTCGCCTGAATGAACTCCAGCATTCTCCACGTGTTCAGAAATAGCGTGAGCAACCACCTACAGGAACCAAGACAACAGCGTTGATCGCCAAACAAGTGTGTATTAAACAGACAAACGTTTGATTGTCGAATTAATCTTTTAGGAAAGGAGATCATTGGGCGCCATTTGGCACTACGCGAATAACGTGCTAAAGCAAACTCCGAAGACACAAAATGGTTTTCCTAGTGCAACGGAAGAACTTCAACTTTTACGATGATGATCCGAGTATTTCCGAACACCGCTAAAGATAGCCATAACATCTATCCTTGACGGGAGGGATAATACAGTTAAAGGTAATTGGCGCTCGTTGCTGTGGTGTCTTTGCCAAGTCTGCTGAGGCTAATTGTTAAACAGAAGATTTTCAAAGCCACATCTATTGAACACACTGTGAAAAGAACTCATTACGGCAAGGAACTCGATAATGGAAACCCATAGTCTAATGGTAAGGAAAAAGGCCAATCTTAATATCAAACGGGTCTTTGTGTTCAATATGAGGGAGCCACCCTTCTGTCATCGATTAAAGGATAGAATTATAGCAAAAAATTTCACTAACCTTTCCATCTTTAGCTACAGCATCCATTTCAATTTCTCGAGCGCCTTCAATGAACTTCGTCATGACAACCGGATGGTCCTGTACATACACCAAAATTGTTTTCATTTTTTGAGATTGGTTGGTCATTTCTTGTTTTTTTTTTTTTTTTTTTTTTTGCTTATAAACAACGTTTATTCGTACTGTATAGTTAACAAATTCATAAATATTAGGGTATACATGTTTTTGTCTCTTCACTCACTTGCGATACTCTGGCAGCTTCACCTAAAAACTTCTTCAACTCCGCTGGACCATAAGCTACATTCATGGCTGAACCACTAAAGAAGAAACAAAGGTGAATGTTACGCTCAAGACGCACTTTTTATCGGTAGAGAGTCTCCGCCAAAGGGCAGGAGACACACCCATTTCGATCGGCTTTACAATTGAGAATATTTGTCAACTTCTGGTTCAAAAAGTTGTTTCACTTGTCAGAAAATTCCAACAAAATTCAGTGACCATTCAGGCAGAATCTGGCAAAATGACCTTCAGTCTCTTTTTTCTAAACAAGGGCAGCAGATCAAGGTGTGACACTTGCGGACATGAGTATAGACTTCAAGGTACATTAGGGCCATTTATACGAGGGAAAAAAGGCCGCGGCTTACACTGGCCGCGGTTTACATAAGACGCGAACGCCCCGTTTAAATGGTATATAAACGAAGTTCACGGCTTACTCCATCAGCAGCTAGCTCAAGCCGCGGCTTATCCTGGCCTTTTGCTTATCTTGGCCGCGGCTTACCTTGAGCGTGAAAATGTTCGTAGAAATGCACTGAAGCGTTGTCCACGGCTTGCTCAAGCATGCGCATCTTTTGTTATTATGGCGAACTTAGCCGCGAACCATTTATACGAGCATTTCGCGTCTTATGTAAAGCCGCACTCGTATAAATGGCCCGCTCGCGTCTTATGTAAGTAAGCCGCGGCTTATTTTGTCTCGCATAAACAGCCCTATTGTCGCATTCTGTCCGGCACGGCTTACTTTTTTACATGTCCATTAACCTAGAGCGGTTTTCATTTGGGTGTTGAAATTAATACTCATTTATTCGGTTTTGTTTTACTCCGCACCGTGATTGGTCGGCAAAATTCGCGCCACTTTTTCAACCAGTGAGACGAATCGCGACTTGCACGCGCGCATTTTCCCGCGCTTTGCGCCGATTACATGTAATTGCTTCGAATTCTGCGGATTGGTTCGGTGCGCTGTTCGCGTCTGTTGTGATTGGTCAGAGTAATAGCTTTGGTTTTGGTTTTGGTTTTACGACACTCAATTGAAAAGCGCTCTATGGAAATTTCGATAAACTGTTACCTCAGAACATAAGAAGGTCGCAGAAGACATGGATAACCAACAGTGGCTGCAAAATTCAGCGCGTCGTCCTGAAACAGAAAAAGGTAAAGGTAAATACTGGAATTAATGCGGCGGGTGATTTGTTTAAGTGTATAGAGTAAAATCAAAGGCAAATCCAGACCATCTCATCAAACAAATTAATAATGCAAGAAGTTAGCCAAACCTCCAAACAAAAACATGTAACAGATGCTAGGCGTGGGACAATTTGAACCGATACCTATGTATATTCTGTAAATAACCGCCCTCCACTAGTAACTGCACTGTGGTAGTGGCCAACTCGAAAGCTCTGTTCCTTTGGCGACTACGCACTATTCCAAATTAATGCCTAATGTACTTGTAAGCTAGCTTTGTTTCTCTTTTACTTTTTTCTATTCATGTACACTAATATTATGTTTGAATAAGTGTGAATAAACTGAACTGAATACCGAATGCGGGGAAATACGTGATCAGTAGCAAGAGTAGAAAGGCATGAAACTGGTGTAAAGCGCTGAAAATGGTTAGGGTTAATGCTGAGTGCAGGAAAACATGTGAATAATGTCAAGGGCGGGAAATACAACCAGTGCAAAACGCGAGAAAACACGTAATCAGTGCCAAGTGCGGGAAAACATGTAACCGGCGCCAAACGCTGGAAAGAAAGGGGCCTGTGATAAATTTTGGAAAGAAGGCCGTAAAATCTATGAACGCCACTATTTTGATCGCTGACAAACGGCATCCTAAAGCTGATTGGTTCAAACGTGACTTACCACTGACGAAACAGCTCTCCATGGTGCCTGTCCAATGCCTATCTCATCAAGAATCGCAGAAAAACGAGATCTGAAGAGGAAATATTAGTATTGTTAGTATACTATGTTGACATATCTGAAAGAGGCTTCCTTTCTGTACGTAAAGGGTTTAAAACCATACGGTTATCGATAGCCTTACCTTTCCTCTGCGGCATCTATCATGAGAGGGGATGTACCCAGGACGTTCACGTCGTTCAGGTACAACGGAAGGGCAAGATTGTTTGGAATCTGTCCACCAACGGAGATGATAGCTCCTTTACAAACCTGTAACGCACAACAATAACAACGTGTGAAAATGAATTGCTTGCTTCGTGTGATTGTGTTTCCGGAACTCGGAAGTTAAATTCTATCTACAACCATCCTTACAACTTACCTACGCACTCCTCTCCTTTTCAATGTTAACTAGGTTTCAGTGTAGATTTGTCATCCAATAATCGCCAGTAGAACATCAAACGTTGTAGGAGGGTGGAGGAAGGGGGAAGGTGTTGTAAAGGCGACTAGAGACAGAACTGAAATTCTTTCGGAATATTACAAGGCCAAGACCTGGTCGAACCTTACTAAGTAAAATTGGCTATGGTAGTAGTTTATATCCCTTGTTCGAAGAACATCAAACTTTGTGCCCAGAATAGTGCACTGAAGACTAACACCTGGTCGAAACCTTCCCAAGAAAAATGGACTATGATAGTAGTTATCACCTCTTGTTGATAGATGTCCAAGACTCTTTCAAGGGAAAGCTCCTCAAAGTACAGTCGATCACATTCATCATAATCAGTGCTAACAGTCTCAGGGTTATGGTTCACTACCACCTGATGAACACAAGATAAATACCTCTGTCAGTTTATGTTACTTGCTAGGAGGAAACGCCCAGGTGATTTCCATAAATACCTCTGTCAGTTTATGTTACTTGCTAGGAGGAAACGCCCAGGTGATTTCCATAAATACCTCTGTCAGTTTATGTTACTTGCTAGGAGGAAACGCCCAGGTGATTTCCATAAATACCTCTGTCAGTTTATCTTACTTGCTAGGAGGAAACGCCCAGCTGATTTCCATAGATGGACAGGCAGGGTTTGTGTTCAATTTCAAATATCATTTTTCAAGACTTTACTCGTGGAAACTGCTCTGGTGTCTGAACGTGCTAAGTTAAAATACTCAAGTATTGTTCACGAGTGGCTGAACGTCTGCCTTAGCAATTAAGGTGATTCCCTCAAGTAAAAGTAAAAGAAGCCGCCATAAATTTCCGATGAAACTTGGTATGCTGTTGTTACAGGACAAGGAGATAGTAAAAACGTAATAAAAAGAGGGGGTCACCGTGCTTGTTTTCACGCCACAATGCTGACAAATACGGTTATTTAGGTGACTTTTGATGATTTCCGTGCGCAACAAATAAGCTTCATTATTTTTAAATGCAGCGTGTTATATCACACAGAGTTTGACTTTCTTTGATTGTTTATTCACCTATGTCCCAGAAAAAAATGTCTTCAAATACCCTGCATTTTTTATCCTTTAAAGGAAACATAATTTGGACATGCGATGTTGGGCCCGTCATGTCTCCCTCTGTATAATTTATTTCATTTGCCAAAAAAGTAGCCATAGATTTCTGCTAATTTTTTTGTTAGTTATAGAGGATACTGTTCTTATTGAAATTATGAAATAAAGAATGGGGGTCACCGTGCTCGTTTCTTTGCAACACGATCGCAAAGGGAAATTTCGGCTGACAAACAGTCAATGTGAAGGCAAATACGCCATGTTTCTAATGCGCGCGCGCTAAATGACGCCATAAATGCGCAGTAAGGATGCACCATGCAATTGTAGGGAATCACCTTAAGACCAGCGCTTGCTAATTCTCCTTACACCATAGCTTCAAATCAGCCCAGGCTGAAAGCGGAAAGCTTGGGAGCAAACGCTTCGACACTCCCATCACATTTTATGATAAATTATGGCGTTGCTCACTCAGTGGTTTCAGTAAGCGCCGACGTCCGACGAAAAGCGTCGGCTACTTTGATCAGAGATGTCGGCTACTTTTTCCCTAAATTGAAGTAATTGAAGAACGATTCTTTATTTTTTTCTTTAATACTGTCGCCTACTCTACTCCAACTCGCTGCCTACATCAAATTTTATTGAAACCCCTCCTCACTAGAAAACGTTCCTATTTACTCCATCTTTGAAGATGCCAGGACGATATTTCCTAGCATAAATTGGAAATGACATTAAGTATTTTATTGATTGATTGATTGATTGATCTTGCAGCCCACATTCAGGTCTATATCACCCAATCTATGCCTCTGGGTGTACAGCTTCATATGGGTGTAATACCCCCTTACCGTGTTGATTCCCAGGTTTCTTAGTGTTCTGATACAGGACACAGCGCACCAATCAAACTCTACACTGCTACCGATGTGATACGGGCCACACCCAAGCACCATCACGCCCTGATCGTCAAACCCCAGGTCATGCTCTTGGCCGTTGTAAGTCATGTAAAGATAGTTGGTCTTAGCTGGGTACTCCGCTGCCATCGTGTCAATCTATTGAGCAAATAAAATAAATAAACACAAGTCTTTGGTATGAATTTAGCAAGCCAAAGGAGATGTTTATACCGATGGAAACTCAAAATAATGCTCCAGTACTCTAATGGTACAGTGAAATAAAAATAAGACTCCTCGCCTAAGGATGGTCAGGATAGATACGGATTGCAATTTGAAAAAAAAGTGGGCCACTGGTTTTCAAGTTTCAGATTTCCTGTCTAGTAAGAACCATTATAAGCCAAATATGCACAACAACAACCAAATTTTTGTCTTTCTGTTGGAGATCTAAGACCAATTTGTGTTTAAAAAATGTTCTTAGTCTTCAGTTAACCCGAATTTTGCCCCAAAGACCGTCAATTAACAGGGGCACGTAGCGACAAGTTTCGGTAGACATCTGTCCGGTGGAGGGTAATTCACCTTGGGCGTCCGGCGTCGATTAAAGAGTGCACTCGGGTTTTCGTGACTAAAACTTGGCCTAAAATATTCGCTTTTGGGTAATCATAGCCCCTGAGATTTTCGGAAAGGCCGTAATTGCTGTATTTTTTTTTCCAGTCAAAAACGTCAGCTAGCATTTTCGGAAAGAAAATAGTTCCCTAGAAAGCTAGTGGAAAGTTCTTTTAAGCTTGCATTTTCTCAAAGGAAGATTTTGTTCCCCAACATTTTCGGGTAATTAAACTTTCAGCTAGGGAATCCGAACAGATGAACTTCTTCTAGCTTATGAAAACAGCACTTTAAACAGACTTCAAACACCACAAGGTACTTTAAAATGCCTTTCTACAGCTTTTGGTTGATTTGGCCCTTTGGGTGCCCCTGAATGATAACTGTAACATGGGGTTAAATGCAATTTAACCTAGTTAACGTTTAGGAGCAAGTCTTTGCTCAGTTTATTGGCATGGCATGGCGTTTGCGTTTGCTGTTAGCCTTTCTGGCTTATGTCTGATCCTCAGGCAGTCCAGTGGTCAGCGGCGGTCCTGTTTATTTTATGCATGCACCTTTTCCACGTGCTGGTAGTTTTTACTTGCTCTGCGTACGGGGCGTTACAGCTCGTGTGTTTTCAAGTATTCCCCCCCCCCCCCTTAGTTTTCTTCTTCTTCTTCTTCTTCTTCTTCTTCTTCTTTTTTCTTCTTCTTCTTCTTCTTCTTCTTCTTATTATTATTATTATTTATTTATTTATTTATTTGTTTTTTCTTCCACTGAACTGCTAGTTCAGTGTGACGGGTGCTTGGTTTGGGGCCTCGTGTGGCGGGCGGGGCTCGTGGCTGGGTTGCGGGTACGGCAGACTTATGGGGTGTTCTACCGACCTGGGTTTGGGTCGGCGGTACCAGCCCCCAGGCCCCTGAGCACCCAACCTCCAGTTGCGACGCAGACGTTAAATAGCGCAGTAGCCCCTTTAACAAGTTTTCATTGAAATATAGTTGAAGAGGATTCTAAGAGATGGGATGTAGTAAGCACGACCTGAGGTAGTACCGCGTGCCTCCTGCTCTGTAATTTTCTACTCTACCCTATAGTTGAATTAGCCAGTCATAAAGCCAGTTGAGATGACCATGTAGATTATAAATATTACATCAAAGGCGAATCAGACTTGCTGAAGGCGGAAACGAATGTATAAATTCCGAAAGAAACGAATAGCTGGCTTCTGGTCAGTATCACTACACGAGAACGACAAACAATTTTAATACAACATTTTGGGACTCGCTGTTCTTGCAAGCTGAGAAAGTTGTTCACTCTTTTAACCAATAATTTTCATTTTACCTAAAAAAGAACACTACCAACCGAATTAAAGAAAAAATACTAGCCAGCCTAACAAGTTATAAGCCTGTTTAACAAGCTATATACCTGTTTGACCCAGGGTTTAACTCCTGCCTTTAATCTCTCATTCCTTATGTCATTCTCCTGAACTCCCATCAGTCCTGCAAGCTGCCTATCAGAGAACCCAGCCTGCTTGGCCTCCAACAAATCTTCCTGTGGAAAAGATCCCCTGCAAAATACAAGATAGTGCGTTTCGTGAAATGCCGGACAAATTCGCACTACATTTTTACATACCATAGCGTAACGTATTTAAGCGTCAATGTGTTTAGGAATCAGGGGCACCCAACGACAAGTTTCGGTAGATATCTGTTGGTTGAGGCTAATTCGCCTTGGGATTTCGGCGTCAATTAAAGAGTGCACTCGGATTTTCGTAACTAAAACGTGGCCTAAAAGATTCGAAATTGGGAAATTATAGCCCCTGAGGTTTTCGTCAGCTAGCATTTTCGGAAAGAAAATAGTTCCCTAGAAAGCTCGTGGAAAGTTCATTTCAGTTTCAGTTTTCTCAAAGGAAGATTTTGTTCCCTAACATTTTCGGGCAATTAAAATTTCAGCTAGGGAATCCAAAAAGATGAACTTCTAGCTCATGAAAACACCATTTTTACAGACTTCAAACACCATAAGGTATTTAAAAATGCCTTTCTACAGCTTTTGGTTGATTTGGCTCGTTGGGTGCCCAAGAGGTATAGTATAAGCTGATGGGGGACACTAAAATAAACTACACTGAGTAAAAAAAATCATCTAAAATCTTACTGAAGACAAATACTAAAGTGTAAATAAAAAATCCAAGGATAATTTAGTTAAAATGCAACTATTTAACAATTAGATTATAAGCTCGAGATTTCTATCGCGTGATGTGGTAAAACATCTGTTCAGTGACACACTCGCCTGCGGCTCGTGTGCCACTTCTTTGTTTTTACCACATTTTGACGTCATCTGTGATCTATTACTGAACAGACGCACGGCAACATGGAATCTATTTGTTAAATAGATAGCGAATAGCGTAGCCAATCAGAGAACGGCATTCGTGATAGATCGCTAGTAGATTTATACTAATTACAATTAGAAGAAACTAAGTATTTACAATACGAACTAGTATTATGTTTTACATAAATAACAGCACTGATTGAAATATAATGCATTCGTATTTCTGCAAGTGAAGACTCACAGTTTTTGGTGCTTCAAGTCTCTTTCAATGTCCACGATGCGATGTAGTTTGTGTAAGAACCACCGATCGATACTCGTCAGGTCGTGTATTTGATCGACTGAGTAGTCCGCGTGTAGTGCCTGAAAATGCAACCCTGAATCAATGCTGGCTTTTGTATCACGTTGTTGTGGCAAGAAGGTGCACGGTCGATTTTTTACATAACAATAGTTGGGACAACAAGCTTCATGTTCTTAATATTCTCTTTAGGTCCTGTCAGCATTTCAGAAACTTGTAACTCGATGCATCTCTCCATGATTTAGCGGACTTCCCCGAAAAAAAAAAAACACAAATTATCATGACAGACAAACAAATGGGCTCTTGAAGACTCAAGTTGAAGGACAAAGAGACCTTTTGCACCACGAACAAAGAGGCATCTCATGTCCAAAGAAAATCGTCATGGGTAACGCCCCGTAACGTTGGTGACTGCAAAACTCAAGCTAAAAATTGCTCCGCACAACAGTAGCTTGGAACCGAGGCCAATCAAACTTAATTACAATTTAATGGCAGCACCTACAACTACAAGGAAGAAGGAATGGAAGCATAGTGCCATAAGGATGATCCTCGAAAGAGTCCGAGACCCCATACGAGGCAGATCTCCTAAAAATACACTAAATTATAAGTCATCGTGATACTAAGGGTAACAAAAGCGGAAATAATTTAGACAGATTTAAATACTCAGCAGATTACTTCTGAAAGTCTTCAAATTAGGACTATTATAAATACTAGTATGTAAACACTTACCCTATTAAAATATCCTATTGAGTAACTAGCATTATATACAAATATTGCATTTAATTAAAAACTGAACTACGGATATCAGATTTCCAGCATTTTCATTGGCTAGCTGGACACAGGCTCTCAGGTCATATACCTGCACTACCTTGTATGGTCAATGAACGCTTCAGCAAACAGAGAAAGCTCAATAAAATTTTCCCTCGAAACGGCAGCCATTAAAGCATTAGTCATCTCGCAGCGGAATTAACGAGTAGAAACTTCGAAACTGGAACAAATTCAAATATTGAGGCTGACTTAAATATGTGTTTGTCATTAGACAAAGATTGTGTTTCTCACCTTAGCAATGGAGTAGACTCTTGTGTTTGATGGTACGACCAACTCATCCTCAAATTTGCTTTCTGACAGCTCTTGATGCATGGCGGGAAGCTGTGATAGAACAAAGACACATTTACGCTCAAGTGCTCAGCTTACTGATCAATCAGCCGCAGGTCAACGAACTTTTCTATACAGAGCAATTAAACTTTGGAACTCACTGCCACGTACGATCACTGCTGTAGACAGACTGCGTACTTTCAAAAAGAAACTTAGACAATTCCTTTTTGAATTATTTCTTGTCAGCTAGGAAAGTTACCTATTGATGTTTTTATCTATTATTATAATTTTAACGTTTAGATATTTTATTCAATATTTTAAACTTACCTTATGAATTACTTATATATGTAAGTTGGGTCTGAAAAAATGCTGCTTGGAAGATTCAATAGACTTTTAAGTTTAAGTTTGTTCAAGTTTGTTCGTGCGTGTGCATCGCTCGTTTTTGTTTGGGCTTTGATAGCAGGAGGAGTTCAAAGAACCATCATTTGTATGCTCAAGAGTTTAAGTCACATTACATGCCTCAGCGTCTCAATCTTGGAGTAAAAAAAGGACTGTTTTCTTACCTTTGGGACAAAGCCATCAACCGATGGATGGACCATACGCAAGGCCTTCTGAAAACTTTCCTCAAATGTTCGACCAATGGCCATAACCTAAAACAAAAAGTTACGGCAAAATGTTAGAGCAAGTTTCCTCAAAAGACTACTGAATGAGTTGGATTCTAGACGGCTTGCAGTGCCTCTGTGGATAGTCGAGACAGTGCGACCCATCACCAGCTCGGCCAGACCGAAGCGAGGTAGACTGTGAGTAGTCTCTAATTTTGGCGATGGATTGTGAAGACACAGGCGAACGAAATTGCGAGGAGAAGCGACGCGACCCCTCGCGTCACATCTCCTCGCAATTTCGCGCGCGTGTGTTTTTCTCCCGCACAACGATCCATCGCCGACATTACAACTACTCGCAGTCTAGAAGCGAGGAAAAAAACTATCCAGCATGGGAGCAGTCCGGAGCTGGATTCAGATTTACATTTGCAAAAACTCTTTTTAGGCCTGGTGAGTTATATTATTAATCTTGCTGTTTGTATGAGTCCACCAATTCCACTGCACCTCTCCAACGCTCTTCATTGAACTTCCAATCTGTTTTGATGTCCTATGGAATCGGTCAAGGTCCCATCGAGGAATCTGGAATGGGTAAAGATGAATCATGGTTTAGCTTAACGCCAAATATTTTTAACCCATATAAGCGCAAAACTGTCATTTGAAATTCACGAAAGGGCAGAGTGTATCTTTGAAATCGCGTGGCTCAAGATGCCGAAAGAGTCTTCTTTCCTCGCTCGCTCTAGGCGTTCTGTTTCGGGAGCGTTCATACGACTGATCAACGCCATCAACAATGCACAAAGAAAGAGAAACAAACAAACAGATAAACGTTCCCCACCCCCCAGGCTCACGATTAGCAGCCGTTGATAGCCGGACCTGAGTGAGAGGCGGCAATCCAGCTTATCTCCCTCGCCCCGCAATTGTGGTGCTAGTGACCGAAGTCATAATAAAACAAATTTGCAGCTTTCATCCCGCTTCAACCTGTATCCCGTCATTAAAATTCAAAGTATACCCGGCCCGCATTCCGCAACATGACACTGAAACAACTCAATTTAAAGTACCTTCGTGACAATATAGTCCAAGCTAGGTTCAAAGCAAGCTGAAGTCTGTTGTGTTGTCGAGTTCTTTATGTCAGGGAGCTGTATTCCCAGGGCAAGTTTAGCGGCGATGAACGCCAAAGGATATCTGCAAAATATCACGAACATAGTGCATAAGAGACAAGTTTTGAGCAGAAAATTTAGTCCAGGTACATCTCGAGGGCTACTAAGATTTACATTTTCTGCCTCGGAAGAAAAAAATGTTTCCGCTACAAATGTCTCGAGTGAGCACACACGCAGAAACATTTAGCGAAAAAAAAAGTTTCAGCACGAATACAGCAAAGAATGTACCAGTTGTTATAAAGCATATGCAAAGCCGTGGTTCTGTTTATTACAATTAGTTTTGCGCAGCTCTTTTCGCTGTCTACGTCGTTGCTCAAGGCCTTCGTTCAATAAATTTCTTACCCTGTTGCCTTAGAAGCCAGCGCTGAGCTTCTGGATAAACGAGCATTGACTTCAATGATACAGTACTCCAATGACGAGGGATGAAGAGCGTACTGTATGTTGCATTCACCGATTATACCCAGATGACGAACAACCTGAAGACAAAAATTGTAATATAAAACTTATAAGCAAATAATGATTTTCATATATTCATTCTCAAAACATAATTAGTTCATGTATTTTTAGAACATAATCCTCGAACTAAACTTTTAACTAAAATCCGAATCAGTGCCATGTGAAGGATGTGCACCATGTGCCAAACTCGGGAAAATACGTAACTAGCAACAGGCGCAGGAATCCACACAGAGTGGTGGACAGAGTATTTCGAATGAGCGCGGAAAAAATTGCGACCAGTGCGCGGGAAAACATATAAAGCCAGCGTACAAACGCAGGAAAACATACAGCCAGAGTACAGGTGTGGATAAACAATCTGCCAGCGTGGGAAAACATACTGCCAGCGTCCAAAGCGCGGGAAAACAAACTACCAGCATCCCAAGCGCGGGAAATGATACTGCCAGCGTCCAAAGCGCGGGAAAACATACTACCAGCATCCCAAGCGCGGGAAATGATACTGCCAGCGTCCAAAGCGCGGGAAAACATACTACCAGCATCCCAAGCGCGGGAAATGATACTGCCAGCGTCCAAAGCGCGGGAAAACATACTGCCAGTGTCCAAAGCGCGGGAAAACATACTGACAACGTCCAAAGCACGGGAAAACATACTGCCAGCATCCAAAGCGTGGGAAAACATACTACCAGCATCCAAAGCGCGGGAAATGATACTGCCAGCTTCCGAAGCGCGGGAAAACATACTGCCAGCATCCAAAGCGTGGGAAATGATACTGCCAGCTTCCGAAGCGCGGGAAAACATACTGCCAGCATCCAAAGCGCAGGAAAACATACTGCCAATGTCCAAAGCGCGGGAAAACATACTGCCACCGTCCAAAGCGCGGGAAAACATACTGCCACCGTCCAAAGCGCGGGAAAACATACTGCCAATGTCCAAAGCGCGGGAAAACATACTGCCACCGTCCAAAGCGCGGGAAAACATACTGCCACCGTCCAAAGCGCGGGAAAACATACTGCCACCGTCCAAAGCGCGGGAAAACATACTCTTACGTCCAAGCGAAGGAAACAAGTGTCAACCGGTTTTAGGTAATGCTTTTGATTGGCTATGGTAGGCTGTATGAATGACTGGTTCAAGTTTACGAGTTTGCTGACAAAGTTACCAAAAACAAAACGCTGTCAAAGTCAATTCAAATTTCATATACCGTGGATTATAGTTATCTGGACTCATACCTTAAGTGCAGTTTCGCGAAGCATGTGATATTCCTGGTTAGATAGAGTTTGACTTGGAGCAACGACAATAGAATCACCTGAAAAGAATAAACAATAAAATTAAGAAAACGCTCTCACTAATTTTATTTTTAACCACCAACGCAGTGGTAAATCACGCACTATGAACGCATCTCGCATATGTAAATCATTACCTTGGTTTTGCACTGGAGGTTATTAGAGTTTGATGAAAATCCCAAAAAGAGACCATTCAAATGAGCACTTTATATAGTTACGAGAAGAAAGTGCAGAAAATTCGTATAGTTTGGTTTTCTTATGTTGTTACAGAAATATTTCCCTCGATATCCATACGTGGTGTGAGAGTGCTTCCCAATCGTAACAGACCTTATTCGTATTCTCGGTAATGAACTGGAACTAGCGTGCACACGAGGCTTAAACGGGGGAATATTTTCATATGTAAACGTATTCCCGCGCTAGAGCCTCCACTTCATGCTAGATCCAGTTCAATACCGAGAACAGGAATATGATTAATTTCTACTCGCTCCAGTTCCTTCTTGGGATACTGCGATTCGGTCCACAAACGTGTGCTACCATGCTGTCAGCTTGAGTCTCTAAACCTGAAATTTATTCAACAGTGTAGTGTGGAAGACTAAGAATATTACCTGTATGCACACCCAGAGGATCAAAATTCTCCATGTTGCACACAGTGATGCAGTTATCGGCAGCATCTCTGACCACCTCGTACTCAATCTCCTTCCATCCCAACAACGACTGCTCTATTAAAATTTGATTTGACAGTGCCAGTGCCTGTTTACAAGAAAATAGGCGCAACATATATTTCACTTGATCATGACATTCATCATCCAATTCCTTAAAAATGGGGAAATCAACTTGGTTGTAGCATAGTGGTTAGGGCATAGTCACGCAGACAGCTTGGGGAAGGGGGGGGGGGGGGGGTGGGGTGTGGTGGAGTTCCCGAAATTATTTCAAAGGTACGACCATTATATTGTACGTTTCAGTCGTCATGCGTCTCAGATAGTTTGGGTAAGGGTCTCCATCATTTAATTCCTGTTTATTTAAATTGAGGATTAATAATAATCACAATATCCACCCAGGAAGCTTCACTCACTGAAGTGTTTTCCAAGGGGGTCCTGTATCCAGATCAAATTGGAATTTGGAAATGTTGATTTTTGAGGAGAGGGTAAAATCGGAGTACCCGGAGAAAAACCGCTCGGAGCAGAGAAGAGAACCAACAAACTCAACCCACATGACGCCAAGTCCAGGAATCGTACCAGGGTCACATTGGTGGAAGGCGAGTGGCCTGACCACTGCGCCAACCCTGCTCCCACAAAGTTGGTTGTAATGGAGTGGTTAGGGCACAATTACGCAGATGGGTTAAGGTGGGGAGAGGGGGGAGGGGTGTGGTTATCACCTGGTACACTAAACCAATTTTGCTAACTTAAACTTCATCTATAATGTCCCACTAATAAATACCTCAAATTAAAATCAACTCCTATGTACACCATACCTGTGTGCAGACTTCTCTCAACTTCTTTTCATCTTCACACAATCCTGAACCCAGTCCCCCAAGTGCGTAAGCCGCACGAACCATCACAGGATACCCAATATTTTTGGCAGCTTTAACAGCTGATTCTACCTACAAAAGCAGAACCAGGATCCCAATATTTATTTGGCCTGCAACATGGACCGTGGAGGGGGAGGGGGAGGGGGAGGGGGAAGGGGAAGGAGAGGGGGGGGGGCTACAGCCCTACCACTTTTTTTCTTGGGTTGATGTTTTAGGGCTCCAGATGACATGAATAATGCATGAATTTTACTACTTCAGGAACTTGGCCAGATGTTTTAGCCCTAGAAAACACTGGAAAATACTAAATAGCAAGGACCACCGTTGCAAAATAGAAGAGCCGGATCCTGTAATAGATCTAACCAGCTATAAAATTGTAAACTAGAAAACGGTAAGAAACAAGCAAGGCTGGTTACATGGCTAGGAATATATATTTAAACCAATATTTCGGGAGGCACAGCCTTCCTTCATCAGGGTGTTACATATTATGACCCTAAGATGAAACGACGTTACAGTTTTAAAAAAAGTTGTACATGTAACATGATATTATAATAAAGGTAAACAATACAACGTAAAATAAAAAAACGTTACAGTTTGAAAAATTTGAAAAAAACGTAACAAGAAAACAAAAAGATAGGTATTATATTTCTTCTTTTCTGTTGATACCTAACGGTTCAAGAGTTTGACCTCTATCAATTAGATATGCTTCTCTGGCTCTTCGTACACCGTCACGATTAGATTTGGACAGTTCTAGTGGAATTAGTTGCATGTCAGAAGCGCTGTGACCGTTAGAGAGAAAATGTTCTGATACTGCAGTGGGTTTAGAGCTGTTGGTTTGTTTGTCGACTGTTCTACGATGTTCGTTGAAACGGTCCTTAAGTCGTCGTTTAGTTTCGCCTATGTATTGTTTGTGACAGTGATTGCATTGTACCATGTATATGACATTTTTGGAATTACAGTCAATGTGATGTTTGATAAATCTAGTTTCGCCGGTGGAATGAAAAGTATAGGTTGTAAGTCCATCAGTTATGTAGTTGCATGTTAAACAGTTGTGGCCACAGCGAAAGGCACCAAGGGGTTGATTATTTTTAGCAGGTTTACGTAGTTTAGCACTGACCAATAGATCGTTAAGATTGTTAGAACGTCGGAAAGCAACAAGAGGGGCAGCCTTGAAAACGTCAACGCAGCGGGGAGATGAAGATAAAATGTTGAAGTGTTTGTGAATAATAGATGATACGGAGCGAATAGCTGGATTGTATGTTATGACAAGGGGTACACGTGTAGGCTGGTTAGTATCGGAATTGCGTTGTTTGGGGGCAAGTGCTTCGGTACGTGAAATGTTGTAAACG
>JAEMWC010000061.1:130000-145000 GCA_016490735.1 Pachyseris speciosa
ATTTTTAAACAATTAGTGCGATCCACATCTTTGTGACTCAATTGTGAGACAAAAGATTAACTCAGCTATCAATTAGTGCATTTTATCACCATGCTGAGGACATACTCTATGTACGTAAATTAAGCTGGAGATCAGTAGTGTGGTGTAAGAGCCATGTTTGAAGTGCATGCACACAAACATAACATTCTGGATGAAGTTAAGTTGAGTTTTCTTTTTTGATTAGTGCATAAAATTTGAAAGTCACACATGTGAGTCTAACGAAGAACTCCATTGCTTGACTGGTGGATGCTGTTACACTGTGCAATGTTTTGTGCAACTTGTCTTACAATGCCACTGCAAGACAAGTTGCACTAAGCATTGTACAAAGTGTAACATACCTTGCAACAGCCAATATCGTTGCAAGACAAGTTGCACGAACCATTGAAGAAAGTAGAACTTGATTTTACTTTCTATAACAGTTCATGTAACTTGTCACGAAACAATTTTGGCTGTTGGAAGGTAAGTTACACATGGTACATGTTTCAAACAACTTGTCTTGTAACGACGCTGCAAGACAAGTTGCAGAAAACATTGGACAGTTAACAGCACCTTAAGGCCAAATGCACAAGTTGACAGACCTGTGCAAACTGGCATATTAATGATATATATATATATATAGCTATATATTATAGGTGATTAGCTCTTGGCCATTTATTACTAAACAGTTTTCAAAATGTCACTAGTTGGTGTTGTGTCTTCAGTCAAATGGAGTGCACCACAGAGGTGGTGACATACAACAGATACATTACCTTAGGGGGTGGGGGTACTTTGACAGGCTTTGCCATAGCACGGGATACTGACATTTTCCCACCTTTCACAAGATTCATGAATGTGTCAAACAGAAACTAAACAAAAAAAGAAAAAAGGGGGAAAGTTAGTGTATTTTCAATTTTACATCATTTTAAAAAAGTTGGCTAAAAAATAATTGGGCAACACAACTTCCTGCGATTGTTAAATATGCAAGGTTTCATAAGGTGCATTTGTAAACAAGAAAACTGCTCTAGGGAATCAAGCCTGTGCCTTCCACAAAAAGGTTGGAGGATGCTCTACCACATGCAGTACAGCAAGAGGTGAGCTGAGCGCTACACCTTCTGCTGACACCTGATGGGACATACATTCTGATAGGATTGACGACATCTAAATCAAAGACTTGGCTAGTTTTTGAAGTACACATAGGGGATGTCAAAACAACATGAGGGTGATTGATTCAGTATATCAAAAGTATGGGTCACAACAAAATCAAACTTCAACTGGTCCAGGATTGATAGGACCTAACGCTTGAATGAAGAGTAAGCTTAAAGAACTATGAGCTAACCTCAGTATCTGTTGGTCCACCAAATGCCTCCGGATGAAACTGTGCTGTAAATATAGGTTTCTCAGTATGCATGATGCCCTGCAAGCATTTGATAACATTACATTCAATTACAAGAAATATTTACAGTAATCTAAAATATGTTTCTGTCAATCTGTATCAGGCACAAGTGGATACTTAAGCACAACAGGCGGGTAACATTCTGGAAGGCCTGGAGGGCCTTCTTCCCCGAGGTGGGGGTGGGGGGGGGGGGGGGGGGGGGAAGGGTCCAGGGTGTGCTCCCCAGGAAAATTTGACACATTTTCCTGCATTTTGAGGACTATTTTTACTTTGTTTTGTTGTTTATTACCTGTTAGTTTGGGCTCTGCTTCACCTTTCATGGTCCAAAAGACAGGGTATACACCAGAATATCTTTTATTTTACCTTTCCTCTTGTTTAACTATAACACGGGCCTTATTTTATGCCAAATTTCTAGGCAAGAATTCGTAGCTGAAATGGAATTGTTGAGTCTTACTTGTCATTTGTGTGTGGCTACAGGCAGGTAGTGGGCTCATTACCAGTACAGGCCGGTAGATTTACCCACTACCTGGCTATTATTGAAACCCGTTTATCTAAATGGCAATCTCCAGATTTCAATCAGAATGAAATCTTGCTATACCTATAATTTGATAAAACTTGGGATAGTAGTCTAAATTCATTAAAAAAAAACACAGCAGAAGAATGCAGAACATCACCACTGAGACCTCAAAAAGCGCAGGACAAGGTAACATACCTCGTTTGTCTTGTCATTGGCATTAACAAAGAGTGACTTCCACTCAGAGGGAAGAGTGGCCTCATCAATGGCATATCCATGATTCTGTGAAGTGATGAATGCCTGTCCATTGAGCTGATTAATAACTGGTTGATTGTGTCCTCTAAATGAACAGAAACTTTATTAGGTTCTGTTTTACTGGAGACCAACCATCTCCAGGGCTGTGCTCTAGCACTGACCAGTGGCCCCTGGCAACTTACTTTTGCCTTTGGGCGACAAGGAAATCTTAGTTTTTCCACAAAATTTAAATGCTGGGCACAACCTCGATTTCAAAGGTTCAGAGTTTTGAGCTTCCAAATTTTTTTCTTAGAGCACAGCCTTGATCTCAGTTGTTGAAAACACATTTTGGCTGTTCTATTACACCACACTTGAATCTACTGCAGCTGTTTAAAATGCCATCCATTTGATGGCACAATCAATTTAAGCAAAAGCATTTATCAAGTTTAATGAAATCACACTTTCTGTGTAGATCGGCAATTTACAAAAGAATAAGAAGGGAACTTTCAGAAGCCAAAAGGAAAGTGGACAACAACAGTTACTGTAGTTGTGTCGCCTAAGAAGACGACAGCTGTTGAGAAACATAAACATGGAAATAAGTTACAATGGACGACACTTAAGCAGTTTGCACTGTAAGAACACACAACCAGCAACAAACTGACCTGTTTCCAAGAGGTAGCTTGTATGTCTTTGCACCAGCAGCCAGACCTGTCAGCTGATTTCCCATACAGATGCCAAACACTGGCTGGCTGCGATTGCTCTCAAGCACCTGGAAAATTAAAGAAAAGAAGCTTGAAAATACATAGATAAAGTCTGGCTGCATGAGTTGTCACTTTGAAGCTGCAGAAATAATGGCTAAAAAAAAAGCCATAAAACCACCGTTAGGTTACTAACTTCTCTTCAAATAGTAAATTGAAGTTCTTCAGTATATCACAAGATGAGTGGATCACAGTACTGGAGTTCTCTATAGTGTAGCATGAAGCAACTATTAATTAAAGGACCATTAATACTCTCTGGATGGGATGCTATGGCAGGGGTATCATTAAGGTTTTAAGCAGGAAGGCAATTTCTTTTCACAGGCAGGCGAATGTGTTTGGTTTTAACTTCTTCATTACAAAATATTTCCTTGAAGTGCTCATGGCAGGCGGGCAAAATTACATTTACAACCAGCCAATTTGCCTGGTGCCCGGCCTGAAATGAAAGCCCTACTGTAGCCCATACTCATCCTAAAGACTTCCTGACATACACTCATACAAACTGTCTACAAGGTGCTTCCGTATCACTGTTAGTGAAAATAAGAAATATTATCAAAGCCTACTCTTCAGCACATGTAAATATACGGATTTAAGAATGGATTTCCACATGAATGCATGTTAGATCCACTTTTAAAGCCAGTTCCCATCACCACTTACATTCTTTTCTGCAAGATGGTCCAACAGTTTCCCCAGAAATAACTTATACTTTCTTCAGTTGCAGTTTCTTTCATAAAATAACTTGTTAGGCAACAGAAGTGAAGAGTTCCTTAATTATCACAAATCTTAGGTTGTTTTAACAATAATGATGACCAGAGGATGTTTCAATTAAAACCATCAGTCATTTGTTAGTGTCACTGTTTCCACATAATGCTCTAGCCAAGAGAATTAGAATTTGATACAATGGCAGCTACAAACCTTGCGCAGATTAAGAACAGAATCCCAAGCCAGAGCAGGGTCACCAGGTCCGTTGGAAATAAATAATCCATCATAAATGTCCTGAGAGTAGTCATAATTCCAAGGCACCAAATGAACTTCAGCTCCCCTCTAAACAAACAACAAAAAACCAACGAGTTTGGTCTTAGTTAGTTCTGTTAACACTGACCTGTTCCAGTTATTGGTGTGCATAAAATTATTTATAAGTTTTTCCTTAGTTGATTGTTAAAAGTGCAAGATGTTTCAATCGTCATCATTAGGGGTGACAAATGGTTCTTCAAAAAATGTGCTAGGCAAAATATTTATCAAATTTCACGGGTCTCGGAGTCTTGATTTTGTTTTGCAAGGTTAAGAAAGTCTCAGGCTTGCAGAAAATATTAAAATAGTAGTCTCACTGTATTGCAAAGTCTCAGATTTACCATTCGCCATTCCTATCATTAGTCCTCATCCACACCAAGTGGATAATAATAATAAACAAAATACCGTGATTTGTCAGTGGTGAACAGTGCAATTATTAATAATTGATCTGCGAGACACTGGCAAATCATGATATATTGCAAAAAACTAGTTCAAAAATAGTTTTATCATTTGTTCACTGAGCTTGTTTTTCATAATTGTTTCTGCCATTTTTCTGTGAATTTGAAGAGCTTGGATGCATGGACACAACTACGCATGGGCAGAATATTAACGGTATTTGCAGCAAAATCTCAGTTGGACGGTACTGCGCACAAGCAGACCATCATTTGTAGGTCATGTGGAAGGCTCTGGGCCAATGAAAAGGAAGGGGAAAAAGTATTGAATGATAATAATAATAATAATAATAATAATAATAATAATAATAATAATAATAATAAAAGGTTTCAACAGACAACAGGTGGTCAGCCTATCATCCAAGACGTTTCTTCACTTCACTGTTAGTAATGATGTAATTTAATTCTTCCAGTTATTGAGTTGAATGCTGCACAATGATCTTTTTCTATCACAGTGGCACATCTTGTTCAAACCAATTATCATTTGTCTGGAGATCAAAGTTATTCATTCCCCCAAAAAAGACATGTGCCAATGATGCGTTTATGTTTTATTCATTATTTCATTGTTAAGTATTAATTCATGTTTCAGGGGTCTCATTAGAAGCCGGCAAACGGCAAAAATCGTTGCCCACTTTGTCAGAATTTACCTCTTACTGCCACCTAGTTTGTCTGTATTTTCACTCAGATTATTAAAAAAATTCATCAGGTTGCTGGCTACTTTAGTTAGCTCAGATAGCTATTTCAAAACTTATTGAAACCCCTGGCATTTTGTTGTACTATTAGATTTTGATTCAGAAATTAAAGGTAGTTATTTCTTATGTCATTTCTTTCTTGTGATTCTATACAGGGCTATCATCAATATACAGTCCTTTGATTAAAGTTGTTCCCCTTGTCATTATTGTTTTTTTTTTTTCAATATTACATTTATTATTATTATTAACTAGTACAATAATAATAATAATAGTAATAATAATAATAATAATAATAATAATCTTAAAAGATTTTTTTTAACCATACCATCACTAAATGCCTGATCATGTTTTGCTTTATCCCGCAGTCAACAGCTATCACTCGATATGGGTTTCCTTCCCCAAAGATCTGTCTTTCCTACAAAAAGAGAAACAAAGACAGTTGAATTGGTACCCAAGAGTCTATATATAAAGATTTACCGAGCATCGTAAATCGCAGTTAATGGAGCGTGACGCTTCTGATCTAAGTTAGTATTCGTACATGTAACTCATGTCACGCAACGAGCCACGAATTGTACAACATTTATCTCTTTGTTGTCTCAATAATACAATGTACTCTTCTAATCGCTCAAAGGTCGATTACTTTCTATCATGCACCTATGTCTCAAAACTTGTAACACCCGTTCCATATGGCCGTAGCGGTAAATACCTTCCATCATGTCTCCTTGTAAACACGTGCATTCCTGTAAAGCTATGGTACGCGATTTTCCATTGGCTTAGTTTTAGATGTATGTCTAGCTATATAAAGTATATCTTGAGCCATTCTGCTCATTCGCTTAATAGCTTTCCTTACGTTACTGTAGTCCATGTCTCAGAATTTTGTAATTCCCCTTCCCTCCCTCCCTTTGGAGGTCATTTTATTGTGTTATCAATAAACGGGGTTCACCTCTCGTTTCCTGCTTTTGGTTAAGTCTTGTAGCGACTTCCCCAAGCTCTGCATTCTATTTCAATGCACTAATTTTAGCTCTCTTTTGGCCAATATTATTTTCCAAATCTGCACTTGTCGTGTGCTCTTTATATGTATTGGTTTGAGCTATTTATGATGTGCCTACACTCGTTCC
Source organism: Pachyseris speciosa (assembly GCA_016490735.1). Classification (NCBI taxonomy): domain Eukaryota; kingdom Metazoa; phylum Cnidaria; class Anthozoa; order Scleractinia; family Pachyseridae; genus Pachyseris; species Pachyseris speciosa. The sequence continues at coordinate 136,188 of JAEMWC010000061.1, forward strand.
ATTAAGTTGCACGATGCTGGCCGGAGGTTTCAGCTTGTAGTGCCGTGGAGAGTTAGGCTTTTAGGTCGCGTGAATTTTGGTCCTACTGGTCTGATCCAGCGCGGAAAATTCCGCTGGGGAGATAGGTTGGGCTTTAGTCTCGCTATTGTCACGCGGGGAAGTCGAACGTCACGCTGATAGCAGCGCGGTGTCCCTCCTTAACGCCAACATGTCGTGTTGTGTTGTTTTTTCGCTTAGTTAACATACAATATCAGAACTGTGACATTAAAGGAAGCCACAGGTCTACCAACCTTAACAGAGACGTCAGCTGTTAAGTTTCTAGTATTAGGATCCAAGAATTCCACAGGTTGATCATCAAATTCTATTTTACCGAGAATGGTGCCCTGCAAGATATAAATATGCAAAATAAAATTTAGGTAACAGAGGAAAAAGAAGAAAAAGAATACAAATTTCAGAAACACAAGACATACCTGGTCCCGGATGGTCTTGGTCAACATCCTTGTATCTATTCCATACAAGGCAGGAATCTGGAACAGGATGAAAACAGTGAAACTTCATCAACACAGCAATAATTGAATAAAAAATGTTTGGTCAGGTTTAAGGGTCAGAGGGAAATACAGGGTTTGCACCCCTTTTTCAGAAACGAATTTCCAAGACTTTTCCAGGCCTCACAAAGTTTTTACCCAGGACTCGTAATACAAATTAAGTATTTAAATTCAGCCGTTGGATCTTCAATTCCCATCTGGCTTCCCCTCAATGTCTTTCCAAAAAACATAATTACTTAATACTAATAACAACAACAACAACAATAACAATAACAATATGTTGTTGTTGTGGAACAGCTTACCTAATATACCGTATTTATTCACTTATAAGGCGCACTCGGTTATAAGACGCACCCTAAACTTTTGTAGACGATTGTGACAAGTAAGCAAAATGAAAATTTCACCTAAATACCCTGTTATAAGGCGCACCCAGAATTACGGGAAATTTTGTTGACCACGTTCACTGAACTCACAACATAATTTTGCTTCCAAAAGTTTCTAATTACAGTGCTTTCATTCTCAAAAGAAACGCGAAAAAGTAACACATTACAAACAATAGCAAAAAAGTCACACTTTTTAATTCACTCAAGTCGTTTTACGTTTGTAAACAATACTCATCTGACAGATCTTTCACTCATCAGTTGCAAAACTCATCTTAATCTTCGAGCATTCTTTCAGCTTACCGTAAATTTTCAGTAATTGTGCGAAGCACTCATCGTCATTCCTATGATCTAAACTTCAAGTTGAAGATCGTAGCAGAAGCGGAAGCCATGAACAACAATCGTGAAATTGCTCGCGAATACGGCATATCGGAATCGATGGTCCGTAAATGGAGAAACCAACAGCATGTCTTGTTCTCCGGCGAGTTAAAGATCGCTGCCAAACGTGCCTCGAGGGGAATGGAGGTTTCTGTACACAAGAAGGCCTGGATGGACGAAGGTTTGTTCTTTTCCCTTTATCATTTTCGGAGTATTTAATAGCAGCCATGACATTTTTTTTCGAACGATTTGTGGTCAAGTTTGCCTCATTCGTGGGAGCGAGGTTAGGAATGACGTCAATCATTTCAAGCACGTGCTTTTCAGTACGTTCGCTCGCTGCTGAAATTTACGAACTTGTTCGCCGTAGAAGTACTCATCGGAGTTGTTTTTTCTTTGCATTTGTAGTTTGTTAAATTTTCTTTTAAGCACCTTTGGTTTAGGACGACGAGGAAGAAGAAGCAGAATACGTAGAAGAGTCGATTGACAACGAGTTCGAGACAGATAGCGAAGCCAAGGACGACGAGTCGCTGAGCTCAGCCAAGCTTTCATACAAGCGGTTCTTTTCAGTGCCACCCCGGTTCTTTTTAGAACCAACAAATCAGATTAAGTCAATGATCAACGTTGTTTGTCTTTTGTTTATTCATTTACCGGTATTTATTTACATACTCATTTCAGTTTAGCTTTAATTATTAGGGAAATTTGGAAAAGTTATATTTTGGTGCGCGAAAATACTCGGTTATAAGACGCACCCCGAGTTTTGAGCAGATTTTGACCGAACAAGCATATTTTCTTGTAAAAAATGGTGCGCCTTATAAGTGAATAAATACGGTACTTACATTGTAAGTCTAGCCAGGATCTCTTATGGTTTAAAGTCCATCTTGACGATCACTTCTGAGGTCTACTACAAACTTATATTCCGCCATGATTTGTCAATTATTTTGCATACTTTTTTTTCTTTCTTAATTTATTATGTAATTCTAATTTATTTTACCATGTAAGTCTAATTTTTATCTTTCTGAACCTAGGGGACTGATATGTTTCAATTGGGGCTCTGCTCTGTTCGTCTCCCCGGTCACGTCATAGTAGTGTTATATTAATGTATATATTTTCTTGTGACAAATCTCAATAAACTAAACTAAAACTAATAACAATAATAATAATATAATAATAATAATAAGTCTGGAAGTGATACAGAAAACAGTGGGTTATAGGAAGGTGTGGGTAATGTCAGTGACAATTTTTAAATCTTCCGGTATAGTTTTAAAACCGTAAGCAGGGAAAAATATAATAGTCATTAAAGCCTTTACTAAGCTACATGTACTGATGAGTGTATATGTTGTAGGTCAAAACAAAATTCAGGTTAAAATGATTTTAACCTAGGTCAAAATGAAATTCCTTTGTATTCTAACCCTAATTATAAATGAATCATGAATAATTAGGGTTAAGAGACAAAGGAATTTGATTTTGACCTAGGTTAAATTCATTTTGACCCAAAACATATATACACGGTATGCAGACAGACCACTTGTTCATGGAAAAGCTTGAATTGGTTGGTTATGGAAATCTCAACAGTCATATGGCGCTAGCTGTTAGCCATATTTCCTGCTGGAGCAGAAAGGACGAAAAATATTTAATTATACCTTTTCCTCTTGCAACCATTCTGACAGTGATTTCACTGCATTCCAGTGGCTATAGTTATGAGAATAATCTTGAACTAGGAGTCCTGAGACCTGAGTAGAAAGAACATGTTTAGGAAATAACTGTTGAACAGCTACTCAAGAAAAAAAAAAAGGAATATATATTAAACACAAACAAACATTACTGCATGTTGCATAATACGTAAATAATCACATTCTTGAGAGATAGGGGGGTTTGGCTCCGCCCTGAGGTCCGACCCCTTACCCTTTGATATACCATTTTTGACAGAAAAGGTACCCCTTTTGTATACATGTACCTTCCATTGATAAATAGTACCCCTTTTGTATACCTAAAACAGGAAGTCCTCTTGTCATTTTCATGCAGAGTTCAATAGATTAAAACATATGAGCATGAAGATATAATGGAAATCATATTTAATCAGATTAAAACAGTACGATCGTAGGGTATGTGTTCGAAATATTTTAATAAGAGGCCCTTTTAAACACCTCAATGACAGATTTCCTTACCCTTTCATATACCTGAAGCGTGAAAAAGGTCCCTCCTTTCGGGAGGAGCCTCCCTGTATAGGCCTGGGGAGTTTGGCCTAGGAGAGGACAGGGGAGGAAACAGGACAGAGGTGGCTGGAAGCAAAGGAAAAGGAGAGGAGAGAGGGACAGGGACAGGAAACATGGGGAGGGGGCAGGAACACGATGAGTAGGGTGTGGAAAGCAAGGAAGTAGGAAAAAAGAAGAAGAGAGGGGAACAGGAATCAGATGAGGAGAAGGTTAGCGCTAGATGAAAAAGGGGAAGAAACTGGCTTGCAAAAAGGGTGGGTAAGGGGGTGGGAACCCATGGGAATAGGGGGAGGAGGGGCACACGACAGGGGAGGGAAGGGAAGGGTAGGAAGTAGAGATCTAAAAGGGCAGGAGACAAATAATTTATTAGGGAAGGGAACAGCATGAAAAAGTGTGGTTGCTCAGGAGAGAAAAGGTACTGAACAGTAAACAGAAGAATAGGGTATGGAAAGGGGGAGAGTTTGATCCAACCCCCCCCCCCCTCCCAAAAAAAAAAAAGAAAAGAAAAAAAAACACGGGGAGATGGTAACTAACGCAGAGGGTAGCTGGAGGTGGCTGAAAACATAGGCAAGAGAAGGGAGTGGGAAAAAGTAAGCAAGAGGATATCAATGTCAGTTGACGTGTACCTGTATGTTTTCAGATTCAACATATTTCAATAACCCATACTGATCTCTCTCTGTTGTGCTCGGTACTCCATAGTTTCCAACTATTGGATAAGTAAGTGCAAGAATTTGCCCTTTGTAGCTTGGATCTGTCAGTGCTTCAGGGTAACTGAGAACAAAATAATAATAATAACAACAACAACATCAACAAAAATAATAATACCGGTAATAATAATACACAACCAGGTAAAAACTGTGAAAAAAAGCGATGTTTCAGTGTCATCGTGACACCATTATCAAGTTAAATGAAAAAGAAACTGTTATGCAAGACTAATGATTCACTAAATTAACATAATAAGATCATAACGAGTGACAAAATTACAAGAATACTTTCGCTTGTATAGAGACTAGGTTTTAATTGTCTATATGTACAGCATTTTGTGCACTAAACAATCAAATTTGTTAGTGCATTTGCTTAAGATGTGGAAACATCGCAGTAGGTTATCAGGGATCTTGTCATGCCTTCCTTGGAAGTACTTATAAACAAAGAAGACAATTTTTGTCAATGTCCATCCACACATTCATGCAAGTGTCCGCACATGTATCCCACATAACCTACATTGCACAGGTCACACTGAACACACTGTATAACCAAACCTTTATTCAAAAAGTTTAACTAAGTTGAAATTTAAAAAAAAGTTTAACTTTATTTGCATCTTTCAAGAAGAGTAAAAATGTTTTTTTTCCCCTAAGAGTTTAGTACTTTTTATGAGCTCTTTCAACACAAAGCTACATGGTCAAATGGGGAGCTTTATAGAGATCTACACACTTCAGGTTCATGCCTTACCCTGTTAGACCAGTGTTAAAGACCACTTCTCCGGAGGTTGATTTGTTATGACCAAAGGAATATCCTTTTAATCTGGTTCCATCTTCCAAAACTAATGACGCCGACAAACTCTGAATAAAGAATTCCCAGTGAGATAGGTTGATGAAATCAAGGATCATTTACGACACTTGAAAGCAATTGGTATCAATAAGATATTAGCTCATCGATATCAAAACTAAAAATAACATTTAATAGCTAAAAAAAGCATGTTTTTTTTTTTAATTTCTTTAGATGTCATTTACTTTAAACAACAATACTGGCTATTGAAAATAATAATTTGTGAAGCATGTCCTCACTTTCAATAACTTGATAACAATAAATATTGTTTTACTTTCAGTGATTTACAAAGGAGAAAATATTGTGAAAAGATTTTATTATTTAATATTGATGAACAAGCTAAAATTGGTTGTTATATTATTGTCTGGCTCACATCATACAGTGTTGCTGTTAAGGTCCAGAGGCCAGGGATTTTAACAGATACTATTAGCAAGATCTCTGGCTACTTTGATAGCAAAATAGTGTTTTGGCTATACTTCACTTTCTGCATATTGCTGCCTACTTCAAAAATTAGCAGTCAACAGCCCTGTATCATATCAATAAAATTATATTATTTTCACTAACTTTAGAAATTCCAAGAGGGGGAGTGAAGATCACCAGCGAACACATTTGAAGGGGTGCATGGAATAAAGCCCTAAGTGACTCTTGATGTTCAGTCAAATTCTCTCTTTGAAGTACAAGCAAATAAAATTTGGAATGAGAATCTAACAGCTGATCAGAAGTCACTTGGGCTTTTTTTCCACACACCCCCTCGTTTAACAGAAAGCATGAAGCCAAATTTTTATTTTGCAATTTCCTAAAGAGTGGGAAGCATATTTTATATGGTATCCAGAAGTTCACAACTGTCATAATAATGAATAATTATTCACCGAAGTGGAGGTGAATAGTGGTGGATATTTACTGGGCCGCGAAGCGCCAAGGTAAATATCCACCACTTTCACCGACACTGAGGTTAGTATATACCACACAAGCTGAATGGTTAGCGGACTAAAACATTACTTTATGTGTGACAATATTACTGACAAGTGGTCGGAAATTGTAAAATCTTGCATGCCGGCTGCTTGGAGGTGAATGGTACTTGCTATTCACCTCCGAGTTAACCAATCAGAGTGCATGAAAAGCACTATTCACTTGTGTGGTATATACTAATACTGGTAATTCTAATAATAATGTAATAATAATAATAAATAAAAATAAACAATAATAATAATAAAGCATTCAAAGCAGAATTCAGTAATTACCAGAAGAGATGAAGCCTTTTTATTCTCATCCTTAGTTAAGTTATTTTTATAACTGCAAATGCATTGAGATTTTAAGTGTGCAGTGATTTCATCATTAATTTTTATTTATTCTGATTATTTCTAAATTCCCTAACTAACTTAAAAATTATGGTTGATGACAACAGACATGAGCTTCAATGAGTATCATGTCTTTCTGTGGGAATGTTTCTTATTCCGGATATCAAATTTATTGTATTCTTTTTCTACTTACTTCAAATGCTACTTACTTCTACTTAGCTTAAATTTATTAAAGCAAATATAAAATTCAATGATCTGTGTTTATTTTGGTGAGAGATTCTTTTTTAAGATCAGGTGCCAATATGACTGATTATTTTAACAATTATTCTAAAATATTACATTATATTATACTCACTACAAATCGTAAGTGAAATGTCACTGACTAAGGTCACAGGAGGCTATGCAAATGAAACATGTTTAAATTTATTTAAGCTTGATTTTATATCATATATTTTGATTTATAATGAAATTAAATTTTCCGCAAGTTTTTGACACATGTTGACTGCACGTGGCAACGAGGATTCGCGTTTTAATGACATAGTCTTGAATATCACGTGTAACCTAAACATTGCATCATCCATATTATACAACTTTATGTGAGCTCAAGCCACAGTTAGCGTGAGAGAATTAATCCATGATCTTAGCTTTGCTATTACAGATCAGTATAACAAGTCGCTGGTTGTCTAGACGAAATCAGAAGCTAGTTTTGATCAGCTTAAGCTTATGTTAAAGGCAACATTTAACAATGAAAGAAACATGAAAAGTTAGTAAAAATATCATTTGGCTTTCCCCTGAATTCGTGTTTCATCGTCTGGGAGACTAATGTCAGCTCTTGAGTCTTACATAATCACAATAAAGCCTAAGACAACGTGTCCTTTTAGAAAAGGTCATTTCACTGCTAGCGTAATTTGAATTCAAGACCTGAATCTTCCCGTGACCCTAAAACTAAAATCCCTCAAGCTTCACTGAAGACTTATTTTAAAGCTTATACTTGCGTTTGAATGTTGCTTCTCGAATAATTTTATAAAGTTAACTTACGTTAAAGCCGTCTTAGTTCAAATAGTATGGCAAATTTTCAAAAACAATCTAAAAATTCTTACTTTCCGTACTCTTGTCGTAGAAGACGATAACCGCAGCCCACAAAGGGTACAATTTCCCTTCCGCGAAAGAAAACTAGATGCTCGCAGGATGAGAGCCATTTTCCTGACTAATTACTCCACCCGAACTATAATAAAAGGTGTACTTCTCTCACTAGAAGGTAGAACTAGCAGTAGACACGTCATCAAAACAAAGGAAGAACGAATCTAATATAAACAAAAATTGCATGTTGTTTTCGATGAGTGCTCATAGAAAGTCTATCCAATATGGCGCAGATATGGCGCGAAAAATCATAACTAAAGTTAAGTGCACGTGAAAGGTCCATGTGAGGACACGTCAACCAATCAGAGTCGAGAAAAACGATAAGGAACTCCACTGGGAATATCTCTGAGTGGGGTGACAAGAAAAATTATGTTACGACACAATTTATGGTTTAATTTTAAAGCGGTAAAATTTGTGTGAAATGTAAAATGATAAACGGATGGTGGCTTCACTGTAACAGATCTTTCTGTTCCATCGTATTTTTTACGTCGGTTTCGAAGTCGTGAATAACTACTGAGGTGATCAGTGGGTGATGCAACCAGATCACGAATCACCACGTTGCCGCTCAAAACAGCTTCAGTTATCCTATTAACCTCGAGATTACATAAAAAAGAAACAAAGTTTAGTTAATTACAACAATGAGAAGAACACAAGTTTTGGGGAAGCCGTTTGGACGTCTTGTTCACTGCCGTTCGAAGATTAAAAGTATTACAACCTGTGGACATTTTACAACAGAACTTAGCCCTAAATGTCGAGTCGTTTCTTCACACCAACAGCTGTTTCACAGTTCAACTCGGCAACATCAGGATTTGAGACGATTTTTGGAAGAGGTAAAAAAAAATTTCCTACATGAATAGAAGCCAGTTAAGCTTAAGTCCTATCGCTTGCACGAATGTTGTACATCTCTTAACTGAAGATGTACATGAAACGTTGATCACACCACTTAACGCCAAGTTGTAAGTTAAGCCTACGTGTAGATAAGGACTTAATTCAAACCAAATCAAGGTTTTTTATCATAAGCAGTGCAGTAGGACCGAGAAGGTTTCTTAAACAGTGTTTATAAATATCAGAGTTCTAAAAGTACCGAAACATACTGTGAAAAAACGACTGAGTGATGCATCTTTCATCTGTCACAGAAACGTAGCACAACAATGGAGTGATTCAAAACAGCATCTATCAATCCTTATGCAAACAAAAAAAAATTAAAAAACCTTTTCTGCATATACCAATTAATTCTTGGCTAAGTGATACATGTACTGTATTTGTGGAAAATTGGTCATATATTTATTTCTTTTTCCACAAGATTGGCACTGA
>JAEMWC010000061.1:150000-205000 GCA_016490735.1 Pachyseris speciosa
CCATGGCTGTCCCAGAGTGTTATCTCGTCATGTTACATAGATCAGTGTGCCCTTATCAAACTTACATTGTGTGTATACTGAGAGAGTGATGATTGTCCATCTGATGAAGATTTTATCCTGCATAGTTACAGTGACATATGTTCCCAAGCTTTCCTAAGCAGCTGGAAAGTCTTGAAAGCACTCTTCAACCAACTGCATGGCAACTTTGCAGAGGGCTAGTCAGCCTGTGAGACTTACAGTTGCCCACAAAAATGAATGAAGAAAGGAAGGGAGGACAGAAGGGAGGAAAGGAAAAAAGCAGTAAGGAAGCCAGGGAGGAATAAGAGAGGAAGGAAGGAACGGAGGAAAGACGGAAAGGAAAAAGGGAGGGAGGAAGGGAGGGAGGATGGAAGGATGGAATGAAGGCATGAACGAACGAACAAGCAAACGAATGTTCAGTAACTACTTTGCAAAACCTATGACATGGCTGTTTTCTTTTTTTAGGTATTAGCAAATGTCAATGTTGCTGATGATTTGGAGTATTTACTGCGGCAACCATGGCACACAGACACAACAGTGACACAGGTATTCTATTCTACATAAGCATGCATGGTGATGTGATGCAGATCAAAACGTTAACAAAGTCACAACCGTGAGGGTCATTCTTCATTTGATTTCAATTCCGTAGTTCATATATGATTTATTTCATATACATCATTCACACTCTTCTCTCTCACGGGAACATAATACTGACCTGCTCCCAATTAAGTAAGTGACTTCATAGCTCAGCTCAATTTATCTGTTATTTTGCCAGGTGATATCCATTGCCAAACTGTTGAGTACTTTACCTGAGTATTCATCAGCTGTCATCACTAGTGCAGACTCGTTAATCACTGAATTGTTTACGCATAAAGGTAAGTGTTGGAGTGTACCCTGCGGGAACTGATTTAGATGGCTTATTGCAAATTTTAATGAAGCCGTTTGACTTTGGATGCCATCTGGGCTGAGTTGCTTGAAGCATGGGTAGCACTAACCATTGGTTAAGATATATTAAAACCTATAGGTTGTCATGGTATTTAACCCAGGTTAGTGCTAACCATGCTTCGAGCAACTGGGCCCTGGTCATTAACCCTTTCCATCCTAAGAGTGACTTTATAGATTTTACTCTGTCTAGCGCCAGACGATTTTACTCATCAAAGGTGGACCCCTTAGGAGTTAAAGGGTTAAAACACTATCGCCCTTAAAACAGGCAAAATAAAGTCATCTCTTGGAAAGAACTGCCAACCAGCTCTGGTGACAATGTGGTATATGGTAATTTCCACCAGCGACTGACTACTTTGCAAAAAACTGTTTTCATGCTGCAAATGTTTGTGTAATTGACCTAACGAAACCTCTCACCCATTGTGATTGTGTTCTACAAAACATGTATAAAATTGTTTTTTCTAAGAACGTTAATCTCATGTGTCATATTAGTAAGAACACTGATTTACACAAAGTAAAATGTATTCTTGGCTGGCCTGTACATGTCATACTGTAATTTGACCTTTTGTAACCCTGGAATGTTTGCCCATTTTTATTATTTTCTACAGGAGTGTACATTTACTCAATTGCCCTTTTAATGCCAGCCATGCAGGCTATATTGTTGTAACTGCACTGGATAGCTTTTCTTATCTGTATCCAAAAAGAATAGCAGTAAAGGGGACAAAGAGCACATTGAACTACACTTTTTAAATTTCTGAAATTCATGATTGTTTTAACCCATTGACTACCGAGCATTTTGCTGAAAAATACCTTTTGAAGGTCGTCGAGCCGTTTTCTGGCCAGATTCTAGCCAAAAAGAACCAAAACTGCCCAAAAATCTGTTTGCTGGTGGAGTTCATCACGCCCTTTTGTTCCTGATGCTTAATATTAGCTTCCAAGATTGCTTTCTCTCCTCACCTTTTCTTTCCCTTTTCTTGCCTTGCTTTCTTTTCTTTTGCTGGGAATTTTCTGGGCTTCCTTTCGGTGGGAACAGATTTGTGGAAAACTTTTAGGATCATAGGATTAGGTGGAAGGAAGTGCAGGTGGGTAGTGGAACAAGATTTTCATTCAAATTTTCTGCTCAACGTCACTTGGCTTTTTTCGCATTTTCTCCACCCTGTTTGATGGAATCATGCTCATTTGGGTATGGTTTGAAAGATCTCTTCCCCCTACACATGCTACATGTAAAAGTTGTCCATGAGTATTAAAACGGATGACGTCACAAGCGGTACAAGGGACATGGTTCTGCGTGGCCAGTTTTGGCCGGCACAGGTGCCATTGGGTTAAGAAAATCCTCAAACTGCACTTTTTTGTCTTAGGTTCTGGAACAATGTTCCTCCGACCGGAAAAAATCTATAAACACCATACACTGGATGCTATTGATATTGAGAAGCTGAAAGACCTTCTGATCAAGTAAGTGATACAACCTACAGTTACATTCTCCATTTAATTACCCAACTGAATAGACCTTATTTGTATCCTTTGTAATGAGCTGGAATTAGCTTGCATAAGGATTCAACAGGGGGATGTTTTTTTTTACCATTTACAATTATTGTAAATGGTAATGGATTTATATACTGCACATATCACAAAGTTTCATGGCGGTTTACAGGGCGTCTCTAGGGTGAGATGTAAAGGCGCCTCTGGCAGCCGCTGTCAGTCCATATTTGATCTCACCCACCCACCCAACCCACACATGAATGTCAAAGACAGATGAAAGATAAAGACAGACCAAACTGTACCACCTTTCCCCCGCAAGAATCTTGACTTTGTGCTAGATCCATTTCAATATCAAGAATATGAATGTGATCTATGGTTACACTGTTTGCACATCTGCATCACACTGTTTTTTAAGTAACCAGGAAGTTGTTTGCAAGGCCCCTGTACATGTTGTTAAGTTGTGCATATGTCTTCGGCTTCTCCGTGGGCTCGACCCCTGGGCTAACCAGGGGGATTGTAAAATCAGTCAAGCAAACTTGAGGAATTTCCCCAGGGAGTCGGGGAATCTTGCATGACAAAGTCTCCTGGGTGAGGTTCTCTCAGCAGAAAATCCCCCTAACATCCTTTACAAACTCATGATTTCCCCCCACCCCCTAATCTTTGATTGTAAAATGATGTTGTTTTTTCCCCTACCCTCAGGCAAAGAATCCCATCCATCTCTTTGTATTCCCCATATATACAGGGAAACCGATGACATGTGCATTATACATACAGTAACAGGTCACCCAAAATATCTTTAAAGTTGACCTAGTTGGGTGACCACTGTAATTTATATTTGTTAAAATATACATATACAGTCAGAAGAGGCATTAAACTAAGTTAATAATGTACACACTTGGACAGTCTTTTCGGTAAAAATCACAGAACAAACACTTACCAGTTGATAAGCTCCCCATGAGCTGGTGGATTTCACCTGAAGCCGGCCGTTTGCGGCAATCCTGAAGCCAAAGTGCGATAGGCACTCAACCACTTAGACTAGCTGTGATCATGAACTTTGCCCTTTGTGTTTACAAATGCACCTACCATTTTCAGTAGCTAATAGAGGCCAGGCAGCCTTTTACACTGTGATTAATGTATGGGTAACAAAATGGTCTCTAAGTAAAAATATTCCCAATGTACCTAATGTTTATGCCTTATAAGTGTCTGGCTGTCATTCAGAGAGGGAGACTTGTTACTTACTAAGGGTCCCAGGGGGAGGGGGTACTCCCTTATATGGGTTATATAGGTATGTGCGGCCCCAAAGGGTATGGTTTTTTAGCCGTTTTGGTCTGAAATAGGGTATCGATTTTGATCATTTCGGTTAGAAATAGGGTATCAATGGTTTTAGCACTCTTGTCTTGAATTGGGTATGTTTTTTAGAAGAAGCTACTTCATCATTAGGCGATAAAACCATTAACAAATTAAAGCCCTTCTTTTTTGTCTTTTAAATACCTCTTACTAACCGAGTTCGAGGTCTGTACTGTAAGTTACGGACCGAGCTTTTTCCTGTTGATTTAATTGGCCCAAGTGCAAAGCGCGTGGGCCATGAATTAATGGGAAAAAACGAGGATCTGTAACTTACAGTACGGACCAAGAAAACGAGGTTAGTATGATATTTATTATATCTCTGAGGTTAATCCGGGGTGCGGGAAAGAAACCTTGTTGAAGTCAAGCGGGCCGTACTGTAGAATACAGCCCGCAAAATTGACCAATCACAGCATGCGTACTAAGTGAGAGATATAATAAATATGTTTATGCCACCAGTGTACATGAAATAGGTCTGAAATAGGGTATCAAAGTTTTGGTCAGGTCTGAAATAGGGTAGGGAAAATCACAGATTTTGGTCTGAAATAGGGTAAGGGTTTCATGAAGTGGGCTGCACACCCCCACCCAATTTTTCTGGGAGTACTCCTCCCCCCTCCACCTGGCTAAGGGTGTATGTGGTTCAAAATTTAAAGTGAAGAGAGCAAATTCTTTGCTTTAATTTGCCTGTGACATTGACATTGTGGTTTGATTTAACCAATTCCTCTACTGTGGAAGGATCAGGTGTTCCTGGTCAGAAACTGACCATGGCACTTGTCTAGTCCACTTGATAAAGATTTCATAATTGTCAATGATTAATCAAAAAACCTTGTGTAGTGATAAACATACTATTGAACATTACTTTCAAACTAGTTCAGGAGGTAGATGATTTGTAGAATACTCTAAAGACAATGATGTTAGGATTAAGCCATTTGTTTGACTGCAATTTCAGGTCATTTAATAAACCTTTGAATCCTGAATACTTCTCATCACTGTACCACCGCCTTCACACTTTGTATATCACTGAAAGGTAAGTCTAAACCCTGAATGTTTAACAACGGGAACCACAAGCAATCTGTCTCTCCACTGTTTTTGACTCCCATCTAGAGCCTAAGGAAGATTTCAAGGAGGAAATGTTTGACCAGATGATGTTTGTGTTTTTTTTGTAGCTCGACCAACAATGTTGGGTGTGTCTAGAAAGGATATTTAAGATAGGTCGCCCTTATCATTTCGAGACCTGTCAAGTCATCTTCTGTGATAGTTTAAGTTCACTTGCTAAAACACTGTTCAATGGATCCTCTTTATGTACTCCTTAAAGCAAAATATGTTCTCATATCATCACTCCTTTGCTGGCAAAATTGTATTTTGCAGCAGGACATTTAAAGCCATTCAACTACTCAACAACTTGTCATTGCCATTTATAAAGGATTTGAAGATCTCTATGTATTTCCTTTTCCTTTTAATATGTTTGTACTGAAATGTTAAGACCAGCCTGCTGTTGTCTCAGTTACAGTGCAGCAGCTGTGATCACAAATGAAGAAGGTGTAGATGGTGTCCATTACATGGATAAATTCACTGTTGGTATAAAAAGCCAGGTATGTGTACATAGTAAATTTATTGAGTACAAGGTCTGAGCAGGATAGAGCAGTTTTCAGTGGAGTGTCATAAAGCCAACAGTATGTCTTCAGCCAATCACAAGAGAGGCACACAGCACATTAATTTTATGAGGCAATCAGAATTCAAACCAATTACCAATAACACGTGCAAAGTGTTGGAAAATGCACGCATGCAAGTCGTGATAGGTTTGCTTCTCATCGGTTGAGAAAGTAGTGCGAGTTTTGCTGGCCAATCACAGAGCGAATCAATGCAAAACCAAAGCAAACATAATTCATATTTGATGCTCAGTTGAAGGTGGCTCAGAATGGTTTTGCTATTTTTAAACACCAACTCTTTGATGGATCGATACTCCCACAATTTTTTGTTTGCTTTCTTGAACATGGTATCAAAACATTTCCCAATTATTTATCAACAATTTGTGATCAATTTGGTAACATATAAGGTTACCATAGCAACAGTACAGCCTCTTAGAAACACCCTAATTTTTGGCTTTATGTGCCTGTAACTCAAAAATGAGTCCGGTGACCCCCGATTTTTATTATTCAATTGCAATCAGTACATGCAGATTCATCTTTCAGAAAAGTTAAAAAATCCTGTACATGGGGTTCAGAGCCACTTTAAATCATCGAAAAATTAAGGTGGCTCTGAACCCCATGTACAGATTTTTTTAAAACTTTTTGCAAATTTAGGGTGTTTCTAAGAGGCTGTACTGTTGCTATGGTAATCTTATATGTCAAAAAATTGATCGCAAATTGTTGAGAAATATTTTTGATACCATGTTCAAGAGAACAAATAAAAAATTGGGGGAGTATCTGTCCATCAAAGAGTTGGTGTTTAAAAATAACGAAACCATTTTGAGCCACCTTAAAACCTCACTATTCATAGATTGTTGAATCTTGTTGACAAGTGCATGCATGCACAAATTCTCGAAACTGAAATTTGTCTCATTTCAGGGAGTACACGACACTCATGCAATCAATGGTGCCTTCTTTTTCTTATGTGAGGTTCTAAATGCTGTCTTGAATTTAATTACTATTTTGGACCAGGGTCTTGGGACAAGTGATAATTTGTGGAAGAAAATAAACCAAGATTTCAGCAGTTTGTTCTGGAGATCAAGAGGAACAAATCGCATTAACCCATGGTAGGTTTTGATATACCAATTCGTTAACAAGAGGTTGCTTAATTATTTTGGTGTAAATATCAAGTGTACAGTTGATTGTTGATCTTAATTGTTGATCTTTTACTTTTTACCAGGTATTTCATCAGGTGTGATGGAAGCTTCACATGTGGTGAATGGACTGTATTTTGGTAACCTTAAATTTCCTTTGAGTTGTACTTTTTTATATAATAACCAAAGTCAGTTTGCACATTCTGATCATTTAGGAGTTGTGAGGCATTGAAAATGCCCCATTTTGGCATTATTTGATGCTTATTGTAAGAATGTATTTCAAGTTATTGTAAAATCTTTGTGAACCAAAACCCATCTGAACACACATCAAACTACAGTCCATACATTATGTTGGACACAAATAAACGTTTTAAGTTTGATTTAAACAGAAAGCTGTATCCTTGATTAAGCATTTGAACCAAATTTCTTAACATGGTCACTAAACTGCAAGTAGAAAAGACCACAGTGTTATAGCTATTTTTCTTATTTATTCAATTTTCAGCAATAGAAATCAGATCAGTCTTTTCTCACAAAAAGCTTATGATTAGTTGGTTACAATGACTGGAAAAAAGTTGGGGTAGCCGGGCTCGTTGGTGAGCTATAGCCATTTTTCAACAAACAACTCAATTTCAAGGCAAATCTGCCATGCTCTCAATGTGCGTGTACATGAGCACACGCTAAATGATGCTATAAATTATGCGCAGTAAGGATGCACGATGCAAATGTAAGGAATCACCTTAAGTGAATTGTTTCTTTTCTACAGGTATGGAGTCAGTGATCATGCCTTGACACACAAACTTGTTGAGTACGCTAAAACCCTGCCTCAATCCTTTGACCCTGTTGCACCTCGTAAGTATGAAAATCGCTACCATCTAACTTTGTTGTTTAATAGCGATAAATATTGTAAAGGTTTTCTTTTATCACAGGCGTAACTAACCTATTCACTCCGCAACGCATCCAAGAGTTCAGTTCAGTTCTTTCAGTTCAGTTCAGTTTATTTTTCTAATAAATAATTATTTACAAGTTGGACGTGTCCACAGGTAGCTAATGCTAATCTAGGTGGGTCATGTCTTAACTAAAGAGAGTAGGTAGACAAGCAGGAATCAGGAAAATAAATGTTTAAGTGTACAAGATGAAATTAAGAGAACCACTTTTTTTCATTTTGCAATGTTGAGAATCAAACTGTGCCACATAACATTACTGCTCAATCTTGAATAGTCACATGTTAGAATTTCCCTCTGAGAATCTCATGTTTTAAGGTTTTTAGTTTCTTCTGTGGGAATAAAGGGTTTCCTCTATAATCATCTGTTTATTTATTTGTTTTATTTTTTTCCAGATGATGAAGCTAACAGCCAGCGGGTTATTTCTTCAAATGGCTATCACAAGTTTTTGTGATGAAAGTCAACAGTTAAATTAATTAATTTATTAAAATCAAATCATGTGGCCCATTTTTGCCCACTAACATAAGAGTTGTTCATCTATACAACTACATTACTTCATGTAATTTGTTTTTCGAATTTCTTCTAGACCTGGCTTTTTTTTTTAGTTGACATTGTTTTGCCATGGAAACATCTATCGAAACATGGAAACAAAGAACATATATTTTTATAGTCAGGTGAATGTGTGCTATTTTTGCTGGGCAGAAAAAGGCACCATCTCTATTGTATACGAATTATACGATCAAGCTGAGTAAAACAAGTATTGGCAGAGTGAGATATATGAGGAAAAGTTAACTCCAAAATTGCACGCTGTTGAATTTGATGTAAAGCCTGTATAGACACGGGCTAAAAACTTTGTCCAGTTACATCCTCTAGTAGAATCCAAGATCTACTAATTTCTGTTCAGATTTAAGCTTTTGAAATATTTGCCATAACTTAACCTGGCTAGTTAAGAAAGATAAGGGAAGTTACACATCACCACCAGCAAAAACGAAAGCTAGCGGGATGCTCCTTCTTTTCTATGTATCATGAATCAACATATTTTTGTAAAGACTGATGTAACTAAAATTTACTGAACAAGTATACATACCAGGATATACATACCAAACTTAGTAAATATACGTTGAGTCTCAAAGATAAGAACACCAAGTATGACATCAAATGGCGTCAAGATAAAACAAGGTAGCTGTTATTCCAGTGTTACTAAGAGATGCAATTTGTGTTTCTGGAAGGAGTATTTCATTATTTGTAAACCAGAAGGGGCAACTCTACACAATGAAATGAGCTGACATCGTGTTGTAGACATGTTAGGAAATTTCTGTTTAAAAATGTCACTATTTAATTAGCGATAACGATCCCGCGTGACGCGACACACACAGTATGTTATGTATGCATTATTCTGTATTTGAAATAACTGTGATTGTAACTGTTATTTCTGGCAGTTGCCTGATGATTGCTATTTATAGCTCTTGCTCTGCTACTGAGCACTTTTTTGTAGATGAGGAGTTTTATGAGGATTTCAATCCACATTTTGGTTATACCGGGATGTTTATGAAACATTTCAAAAAGACGACGCAAATGTTTCATATCTATTTTACCGGGATATTTATAATGGTAATTGAACTGAGTGGAGTGCAATTTGGTCTGAAATCATATGCGATTTCAAAATCGAACGAGTGCGCAGCGCGAGTTTCATTTGACATCACAAGTATGATTTCAGACCAAAATTGCATGACACGAAGTTCAATTACCACTTGATTACACCCATTTTGAAATCACAGTTTTTTGTGAATATTAATAGGTTAGTATTATTTCACTGTCATCTTGATGAGTTACAGGAAGGATGCGATTTAAAAGTAAAAATGGTGCAGTTTGGGAATAAATTGCACAGTTGAGAGCCAATCAGATTGCAAGGATCACCAGTGATTTCAAAATGGGTGTAATAAAGATATTTATTTTGCTTTATGCTTAACTGTCATTCAGTAGTCAAATGAAGAATGATCCTCGCAGTTGTGGACGCAATTTATGCAATTGCGAAAAGAAGCCTGGAAAAAATTCAGGACTTCAATGGGGTTTGAACCCGTGACCTCGCGATTACCGGTGCGATGCTCTAACCAACTAAGCTATGAAGCCACTGACGTTCGGAGCAGGTCAATTGTGGGTTCAAATGTTCCCGTGAAAGAAATGAGTGTGAATGATATATGAAATGAATCATATATGAACTGCGGAAATGAAATCCAATGAAGAATGATCCTCGCAGTTGTGAACGCAATTTATGCAATTGCGAAAAGTCAGTAGGTTTGGTATGTTTTTGAAATGTTCAATTCCACAATATTTGGTGAACGTTGTGAATGGTTTCAGGTGTTTCAACGCAACCATACACTTTAAAGTTAGTGTTTTAAAAATTAGTGGAACCCGATACAATGTGCGAAGGGACTGGTAAAATTACAGGGGCACCCAACGACAAGTTTCGATAGATCTCTGTTCGGTGGAGGGTAATTCGCCTCAGACGTACACTAGGATTTTCGTAACTAAAAGGTGGCCTAAAAGATTCCCAAGGGAAAATCGCAGCCTCCGAGGTTTTCGAAAAGGACGTATTTGCTTTTGTTTTGCAGTCAAACTGAAAACGTCGGCTAGAAAGTCCGTGGAAAGTTCATTTCAGCGAACATTTTCTCTGAAAGGAACATTTTGTTCCGTAACATTTTTGGGCAAGTAAAATTTCAGCTAAGGAATCCGAGATCAAATTCTTCTAGCTGACCAAAACACCACTTTATACAGGCTTCAATCGCCATAAGGTACTTCAAAACGCCTTTCTACAGCTTTTGGTTGATTTGGCTCATTGGGTGCCCCTGAAATTACATCGTTACATCGGGGTATTGTTACAAACGAATCCCCGATATAACGATATTTGACAAAAACAGGCACAATTTTCGTTTATGGGGGTGTGGAAATCCCAGCAACTTATACTTTTCAGCATAAGAAGCTGCCGAAAGTGTCAGACAAGTTGATAGCACTGTTAAAGGACAAAGAGGGTAAAACACTTATAGAGATTACGCCTGGGTTTCAGTGTAATCCAAGCGTAAACTGTTGACAGTTACATTAGAGATTAGAGTCAAAAAAGAAACGTCTTGTTTCGTAGCTGGGTTGGTTGAAGTGTCTATTCTTTTCCGATCGGGTGATTGATTTTATCGTTATATCGGGGTTAATTTAACGTTAGGGCTGCTAGATTGTTGTTCCATACCCGGGCTGAAAAACCTTAATCGTTATATAGGGAATATCATTTTATTATATAAACACCAATGAAATTTCGCGCGAAAACATGGTATCTTCACACGTGAAAAGATCACCATTGATATAGTTACATAATAAATCACGCCTTCCGCAGCGAAAATAAAATGGTTTGGTATTTCATTGGTGTTTATATATAAATAGAACATTACACTGCCGTTTGAAGATAACAGATTTCTCTTCTCTTGTTGAAAAATATTTCACTCCGCTGCGCTCACTCATGAAATATTTTTTCGACACTCGCGAAGAGAAATTTCGTATCTCCGCGAGGTCATGTAATATCGGGGATCCACTGTACTCAGGTCCACTGAACCAGCTTGTCAGTGTGTGGATGAGGACCTTTGGTAGGCTAGTCTTTCTGCTTTATGTTGTATCAATCAGAAACTTTCTTGTGGCTTCTGTAACGACTGTGGTGGAAAAGCCATCCTAGAGTTTAAGCAACGGCAACGAGAACGTCACAAAACATTAGGTTTAATTAGCAAGGACAATGACGTAGCACGTGCGTTAGGAAATTTGGTACATTTCGTTTCCGTACTCTTCAAAAAACAACGTGAAATGACCAAATTCAAGTTTTGTGGAGGACGTTAACACGCGACGGCGAAACTTTCGTTCTCTTTGATTTCTTTAACGTCGATTATAGTTAGTTCCTAAATTTGGTTTGTTCATATTTTACAAGTTAAACGCGCTGGAATAACCGTAAATTAGCTACAATCCTGTGAAACATTTTCAGTTCAATGACGTTTGCGGTGACTTTGCCGTAGTCTTTGCTTGAACTCCCTAATGGCGCTGGTCATGACAACAGCATGGCATAGTTGTCATGTAACATGACAAAAATAAAAAAATAAAATAAAATATCAGGAACAAGGCTTGCTTTTTCTACCTTTATAAGTTACCTCACTTTCTATAAGCTTTTCTTTTTTATCTCTCAAATCTGTTTAGCATCCACATTGAATAAGGATATTAGCAACATCTTTGTAGCGACTACCGTCTGTATGTAACACGATAGCTTATCGAACCATGCGTAGCCTTTTTATGCCAGTTCTGCAACGCACTAGTCCAATAAGTGTTTTCGCCATAACTATTTTGATATTTTTTTCTCTCAGTTCATACACTTCCAATCTCGGTCCATAAGAAAGAACTTGCTTTTGTATAACCATGTACTCTCAAAAGTGTTGTATAGTCGTCCCTCGTTGACAGGAATGCAGCCCTAATAAACAATCACAGGGATAAAATTGTCCCCAAGCGTTCAACTAGCTTCTTAACATTTTTCATCAAGGGACATGCAGTATCAGTCACTCTTCCACTCCGCAAGGTCATTTTAAATTGTCCTTCTGTCCATTCATCCTTTTTCATTAGCATTTTTGACGCGTCTATCCTTGCACAGTTTTTATCTTGCCCAAGACTGCTGCCCTCCTGTCCGTGTTTTGAAAAAGAGCCCTGACAAGTCCTCTAACTTCTTGAGCTGTAAATTCACGAGCCAGCGGACCCTAAAAACGATCAAATGCGAGCAACATTAAGTCCAGTTTAACACACCTCAATCTCAAGATCTTAAAAGGAATAACGTCAAGTTAAAGTAATGAATCCAATATACACAAGTATACAAAATAAAACATCAAATCCGTGGCAAACAGCTACTCGGCAGCTTTCCCGTGAATGGTCACTCTAACAGGTGCTTAAAGGAGCTTGGTCACCATATTTTGGGTCAGTATTATATGCATTTAGATAATATGAAACAGTGAAAAAAAAACCCCAATTTGTCAGGGACGATAAGCACCAAAGAGACAAGACTAAATGCAAATATGGCGAGGATGGTGAGGGATGGAGAAGATTGAAACGGATTACAAATGACCTTTTTGAAAAATTGGGGTTAAACTTTTCAAGATCCAAAGACTGACGTAGCTCCTTTAATTAAGCCACAGAACGTTACAATGTTTTGTGAAGACAGGCATGAATCTGGTAGTAAGAATGTAAACGTGCTAGGTGTGGGTATAGTTAACAATTCCGCGCTGGATAACAAAGATATTTCGACAACAGGTTTCTGACAGATACCTTTCCTTCTGCCCAGCGATCCGCAATGTCTTGTAAACTGGCTTCTAGGATTCCGATCAACTCCTTATAGCGGATCCAGTGGGGTACAACCGTGCTTATGTCCTGCAATGCAAAAGAAATCATATTCTACTATATCATTGTGCTTCATTCAATAAATCATTGTAAGTTATAATGATAAAATTGAAAATAGTGAATTGTTGAATTTTCTCATTTATCTAACCCGTGGACTCCTTTGCAGTGCCAATTGAAAGTAGAAGAGAACATCCCTGGTTACATTGCATTTCCTAAACCATCCAAAACCTCACAAACGGACTTTGCCTCTGATATTGGACACAACTATTAGACGCCCCTTGTAAAAGCCAGAGCTAACCCGGCAAAAAGACACCTTTTTGAGTGAACGTCAAGACTGCAAAAATACTTGCAAGAGGAATACAAGTTGGTCTGCAATATTCCAAGAACTTATTGAGTTGAGTTGAGTTGATTTTTATTGACTTGCTATTAATTAAACACAGAATTACCTGACCCGCAGGTTGCATAGCTAATCTAGGCGGGCCAGGAAATAAGGAAAGATGAAAGACTGATAAAAAGAATATGTTGATAAGAAAATAAAGTTGAGATTAAAACGAGAACAACGTTGAGAAAAGGAAAACAAAAGGAGAATAAAAAATCCGAATAAAGAGCTGATTAAAGCAACAAACAAAGACCAAAGTTTACAGACGGGAATGCGCACGTGGCTCAGTCAAGTCGCCCGAACGTCATCTTGCCCAAAGTCACGTCGCCCGAAATCAGGTTGACGTCGCCCGAAATACCGAGCTGTCGCCCAGAGTTATGTTTCGCTTGGTAAACCCTAGTAGTATAGTGTTTGGGGGTACGAGATCAATTGATCTCGTTTTCCCCAAACACTATACTACTGCCTTCTGGTCTCGTATTCTGGAATATATAGTTATTTAATTTGATGGAATATATAGTTATTTAATTTGATGGAATCTATAGTTGCTCGATCTGATGGAACCAAGGTCAGCACACTTCATCTATAGTTTATTAAAATGCGTGACATTCTCGGAAAAATCACCAAGCGTGACATTCTCGGAAAACAGGGAATGAGTCATCGCCTATAGCTGCAGAAAAAAAATAGCAAAACTGGTGGCCACCAGAACCTCTCATGAGGGACTTAATTTGGAATTTGAATCACCACCCGTCCCTCATGAGAGGTTTTTTTGTTTTGTTTTTTTGAATTCCCACCTCCACACCACCAGAGCACTATCATTTATGTCTTTCCCACCTCCACTCCGCTCTGGCCCTATCAGACCCTCTTGGGGCCAATTTTGTTTATTTGTTTTTTTCACCCTCCGGCTTGAGATTGAACCGGCACTTCTGTCAAAGCCTAAGCTTTCACTATTCTTGGCTTGCACGTGACGTCAGAGACATTTCCATATTTGGGTATCCGCCATGCTGGGGTTCCACTGCGGGTAAAATTTACATATGTTTATTATGCTATCTCTAGATTTGTGTACTTACAATGAATTCTTCGGAAAATGAACGTGTCCCTTCGATGGAGGAGCTTTGTAGTAACATCCCAGTATTGTCAGAATATTGTACAAAACTCGACGACAGCATAAAACGAAGATATTTGAAAAAAATCGCCGATGTTGGAGTGGATCCCGTCACCATTCCTGATCAACAGTTTGATACAGAGTGCCTTCCTCCCATTACCCTGGGTGCCAGAGGTTATTTTTTTCGTTTGAAGGAGGGAATTCTCATCAACGAGGCGCGAAGCGCCGAGAGGAAAAAAATAACCTCTGGTCGCACGAATGCTGAACCTCATTTCCGTGCGGTTTTCGTGTATCAGATATCCCACCAAACCGGTTTTCGATGGGCGGGGAGACCGTGTCTGGCTGTTATCATTTTTGACATTTCTGACATCCGATCGCTAAAAACAATCGCACGTGAAGCGAATCGATCGCTAAAAATAATCGCACGTGTAGCGAACCGTGAAAAACTTCTCTGTATGTGGAAAAATGTCGAGGAAGGTTGTGATTCCGGTAAAAATTGTTCGCACATCCGTCGACGATTTTTGCAGAGTTTGCAACATAAGTTTGATCATTTATGGCTACGGGAAGCTTAACTTATTTCAAGGCGAAAATGCGAAGAAGCAAAACATTGCGGCGCGATTATCCGCTGTTCTGGGATTTCCCGTTTGTAAACAAGGTGATTCATCTTCGCTGTCATCACCAAGAGAGCAGGCTGCAATTCCGCGATCGGCAAGCTCTTGAATATGTGAGTCAATAAGGGCAGTGAGTGGACAGATCACCAAAAGAACTGCATTCTTTGGGTAGTCAAAGCCTTGATCATGTACGTTGGCACAAATTGCTGGAACAAGTTGAAAGATCAAGGATTTTCCACAACTCGTCGGTAAAACGGCCAACACATCCTTCCGTTTCAGGAAAGCCAACAACGCTTCTTCTTGCACCGGTTTTAATGCAACAATATCGGAAAATTTAGACTCCAAAGCGACCTGAACAGCATTTCGAAACGCACAAAAGAATCCACGATCGTCGATAGCAGCCGCCATATCGATGCTTACACTTGCTTTCTAATCAACATCGAAACCGGTTTGTCGGCTGGGAAACCACGCTTTTTCTAAGCCAATCATAGTTGTTGTTTATTTGAAGAACCAATCAGCGGACTAGGACAAATTCTGTCCTGTGGAAATGAATATCTCTGCTCGTGCGACCAGAGGCCCGTCTCTCGCGTTCTATTTTGGCTTTTCAGGGATATTATTTTTTTCAACGGGCCTCTGGAGCCAGGGTATCCTCCCATCGAAGCGATGGATTTGCTCAGCTACTTGGTTCTGGAGACCAGTTTCTACACCAAAGAACAGTTTAAGGCCTACAAGAGTTTAGAGGCGTACAACTTTTTGGTGTCAGGATTTGTAACAAGCATCCAAGGTTGCATTGTGTCTGAGAAGCACGTTGTCACGGGAAAAGTGAGACATTCCCAAAGAATGAATGACCCTTTGATCTCTGTTTGGGTGATAGCCGAGAAAGACGGAACCGTCAAATCAGCCCATTGCTTAGGATGTAAAGCAGGGCTATCGGAATCTTGTTCACACGTGGCAAGCGTGTTATTTTACATTGAAGCATGGACAAGAATTCGCGGTAAATTGTCCTGCACCGAAGTGAAGTGCACGTGGTTATTACCCTCATTTGTAAAAGACGTGCCCTATGCTAAAATGAGAAACATAAATTTGACGTCTGCCAGAAGACTGAAAGTGGATTTAGATGAGAAAATCGACAACTTAGGCGAAGACAGAGAAGCAACACCTTTCACAGGCAGTAGAAAAGAATCAACAGTTCAAGTTCCCACTGAGGCTGATATGGACAACTTTTATAAAAGTCTCAACAAATCTAAAATTAAACCGGTGGCTTTGAGCCTCATCGAGCCCTACTCTGACCAGTTTGTGTCGCAAAGCAGTAGTATCCCAATAATCCCAGATCTTTTTGACAATGAGAATTTA
Source organism: Pachyseris speciosa (assembly GCA_016490735.1). Taxonomy (NCBI): domain Eukaryota; kingdom Metazoa; phylum Cnidaria; class Anthozoa; order Scleractinia; family Pachyseridae; genus Pachyseris; species Pachyseris speciosa. Next base: position 166,358 of record JAEMWC010000061.1, read on the forward strand.
AACCTGTCATATACTGACTTACTAAAGAAGTGCTTTGAAGTAGAAATTTGTTTGTCAGGTGAAGAAATCTTACAAATTGAGAAAGACACACAAAGCCAGGCAAATGGGTCAGCATTTTTTCGACATAGAGCGGGTCGTATTGGTGCATCAGTGAGTGAAGCAGTCTGCCGGACAAACCCAGCTCAGCCATCGCAAACACTGATTAAATCAATCTGCTATCCAAATTTATTTAAAGTGAACACAAAAGCAGTGATGCATGGGTGCAAACATGAAGCTGATATGATTAAAGCCTATGAAGCAGAAATGACAAACAGTCATGTAGACTTAAAAGTCTCGAAGAGTGGGTTAGTTATCAACCAAGAGTACCCTTGGATTCATGCTACTCCAGACTTCTTGGTGTCATGCTCATGCTGTGGACTGGGATGTGGAGAAGTAAAATGTCCCATATGTATTGACAGACGTGACTTTGACAGTTATATTTTAAAGAAGAATTCTTGCCTGGAAAAGGTAGCTGGCAAGTTTCAGCTGAAACGAAACCATGCCTACTTTTTTCAAGTGCAACAACAGCTTTTTACAGTACCAGAACTAAAGTACAATGACTTTGTTGTTTGTGCTATTGACAGTTCCCACTGTGCAACAATTGTGAAAGAAAGAATTTACCCTGACCATGGTCACTGGAAGGTTGTTTTGCCAAAACTTACCACTTTCTGGAGAACATGTATTTTGCCTGAAATTTTAGGCAGATGGTACTCAAGACATCATCATCAAGACACCATCTAAGGGTGATTTTTTATTTTTCATTTTTTATTTTTCATTTTTTTATTTTTCATTTTTTTTTTTTTCATTTTTTATTATTTTTTTATTATTTCAACCCATGGAATAACGGCGGGGGTTTTTCATTATTCCATGGGGTGGCTTGTATACATTTCGCTAACGAAAGGCCCCCGCTTTTTCCAATCGTTAGTATACTCTGCATACAAGCCACTCTTTATCTGTGTGAAACAACCCTTATATATTCGTTTGTATTTTCATTTTTATGCTTGTGGTACATAAATGAAATTTACAAAGATAAAAAATAATACGCATGTGTAAAAAGCGAAAAATCTGACGTAGTTTGATGACTCATTCGAAAGGGAAACCCCCCAAAGAGGGTAGTATTTTAAAACTCACAAAAATCATATGGCGTGACGTCAACAGCTACAATAGATTTCATTATGTCCATAGGCAAAGCTTGTCACGCCATTATCATGAATATACCGCTTGTCGTCAAAGCAGCTGAGTGATACTTTATTTATCTCATAACTTCCAAGTTGATGGTTCTGACTTCTAATTGTTTTCATTCTATGATGCATCTGTTTATTATCAAATAGTGTCTCTTTATAATTTTCATGTTTGATGTTATTCTTAATAATATTCTTACTAATACCTTTTGCTGTCTTCCCTCCTTTCTGATCATCTTTAATATAGCTATACATCTTCGATCTCAGTCCTACGAATTCACATATTGGGACTCCAGCAGTCTCATCTTTCATCTTACCAATTACTTTTTTATTGGTCTTATCGGAGAATGGCGAGCTTTCAGGATAGTCACTGTTATCAAATTTATTTTTATCCTTCCAGAAATTTCTATAGATGTCATGGGTTCCAATTTCATAGGTCAAACTGTCTGTGTCTGTGAATAATAATTTTGCTTCATCTCCATATTTCTCTTTGATGTAGTTGTAATGGAAATCGTACATCAGTGTCTTGCTAAGGTCTAGAATACACATCCCCACGTATGCTGGCCGGTTTAAAGTAAGTGTTTCTTTTATCCTATGAACAGCTACTAGATTTTCATTGAAGATTTTACTGCTAACATAAGTGGGTTTACTAGCTAATTTCAATAGCTTCTCCTCATCAGTCACCAATCTGACGTCTACTCGCTTTCTAAGGTTTTCCATCGTTTTGCCAAATACACTGTTATTCATCAGCTTGAAAAAGTCTTTCTCAAAGGCATTTTTAGCGTTAGTTCTTTTCTGCGTGTTGAAGTCGATGTACTGTCTGAGCCACGCGGACTGATTGAATTCTAACACTCGATGGATTTTAGTTATTTTCAAACCGAGATCAGTATATAATTGGAGGTTCCTGTAATGGAGCACGTATTTTTCTTTGTTGCTTAATGTTGGTATCAGTTTATGTACCAGACCAGTTGATATTTTATATTTCTTCGCTATGTTTTTACAATAATCTGATAGCATGTCCCCAGTCACTTTGACCTTTTCCGGTGCCAGTGGATAGTCATTGTGAAGATCATGTAACTCTGGGGGATATTCTAAATCAACTTCAAGAATCAAACCTTTGTTGCTGTCTTCTTTATAGACAGCCAGGTCTAAATTATTGATCTGTTTTTGTGTCAACCATTTGAAACCACCGGTTGGTAAATATTGACTCATAGCCCAACCATACAAATTATTAGCATCAAGATACACGATGTACGTCGAGGGCGCCTTCTCGTCATACTCTTTCATGTATTTATTATTTGCTTTACCGTAACGGTTGGCTATATAGCTGATTCCTCCACGCATACCCTTTTCAATGAACTGGAACATATCAATGTCTGTCATCAATTCTAATTTTATGTCAGTCATTTTTAGCATGGCGTCCCAAGATAAACCGGGAGATGTGAAATAGTGACACGGGTCCAGTTTATAGTACTCAAGGCATGTTTTTCTGAAGTTTTCAAATACATCAGCCAGTAGGAGTACATCTGTTTTAAGGTACAGGTCATGATAATCACCCATGTTTTTCAAAGAGAATGCTTTCCAAACAGTCTGAGCATGTGTGTAGTCTTCATCTGATATATGCGTATCACTCAGTATGCTATAGAATTCATCTTTTGATGGCAGCTTCTGATTGAATTGATCGAAACTGTCCATGTAGTCGTAAGGATAAACACCTTTCTGTGTCATCAGATTAAGATCCTTTCCCTTAAACTCTTGTGAGGTGTATTTTAAGGCTTCTCTAGGTAGATTGCCTACAAGTTTTTCCAAACTGGAGCTCATGAACTGGAAACTATCAATGAAGGTCAAGTGGTTACCAAGCATGAAAGCCATATACTTCTCCATGTTATTTGGGATAGCATTGATATTCATTTGACAGTCTTCACCTTTCTTGTTTTTGTAAGTGTGCTTCTTAACAATAGCTCCAATCTCCTGCATAATAAAATGACTATCATAGCCTCTTAGATTGTGAAATATGACTGGTATTTTTATTTCTTCTGGGTTCACTCTGAGTTTCAGATTACAATCTTGGTGAGCAGAACCTCTGTATTTACCAGTGATGTGACAATGATCTCGGACTCTAATATCCTTTTCAGTATATTTCTTATCACAGATGTGACAAACTTTGGCTTTTCGGAATTTCTCTTCATCATCTTTAGTCATTTTCAATGGTTTGTTAAAAATTTTTTTCACAACATTCTTGCAATATTTGACCTCCTCCAACATAGCTTTCATGAATTTGTACACAGCCTTTTCACCCCTGTATATTACTGCTGGTTTGCTGTATTTATCATCATAACAACAAACTACTTTATAGCCGTGGCCACAGTCAGTATGCTTCTGATAGGCTTCAGTGTATGATTTATCATTATTGGGTTGACAACCGTGTATTTTTTCAGTGATGGCCTCAAAGTCAGCATATATAACAAATGGTACCCGCTGTTGTTTATGAAAGTTGTTGAATTTAACTATGTTGTTATCTTTGTTTGGCATTTTTATTGCCTGTGTGCCATTTACTTGCATGCAGTTGTCCTTGTGATCATTCAACACCCTTTCAGAGCTAAAGCATTGAAGACAGTGCATACAAAAATGTTTTCTTTCTTTGTGCTTTGTTTGATTGTACATAAACTTATTGAAATCTTTAATCAGCACATAATGCTTGTTTTCATTTTCAGTTATTAGAAGCAGATTCAAGCAGTCTGCATATTTCTCTTTTGATACATATATTGGATATGGCTGTCTATTCTCATAACCAAAAACATTGATGTTGATCTCATTTTGTTTCTCTATCTTGTTGTAATGCTTGGTTGCAACTGGGAATTCAATCCCTGTATAATCCAATTTTTCAATGTATTTTTTGTCAACTTTTTTAATCCTCTGTGGGTATTTCTCTTGTGGGTTCAGGTGTCTGATGTGACACCATCGGAAGCATTCATTATCCTCATTTTTCAAGTTAATTAAACCCTTTGCACTGTTTCTGAGTTCATTCGGTAGTTTAATGTATGAGGAGCCCTTCATTGGCGCATATTTCACAACATTGAGGTAATGGCTGTCAACAGATTCAATTGTCCAACCTGAACCTTCAGATACCCAAACTGCAATCTTATTCATTATTTGGTCTTTTGACAACTGTAGTGATTCAGTTACTTCCAGATTATTCACAATTGTTTGAGCTACACTGTTGAAATATGCGGTTTTAAACTCTAATTGTCCATCAGTCATTTTTACAAATGTTACCTTTAGCGTTTCAACGAATTTGAGACCTTTAATTTCATTCAACAATTTTATAATATTATATGCAACAGCCTTTCTTGTGTTTTGCAGTTGCGCAAGCGGGTCTTTGTTATTTTTTATACTGATTTCAAAAGATTTTGTGAAACCTTTCAGAGCTTTCTCTGTTTGCTCTATTTTTGTTCTGGGTGTTGGAACCGGCACAGGCTTTTTGGCTCTTGGGGCGGGAATTGGTCTCTTTTTCAATTGTTCTATTTCTTCCAACCATTCTTTTGGTGGTGCTGGTAATCTTTTCCTCTCAAAATAATCAACCAATTCTTTCACAGTTGGTCTTTTCGTCCTTGGGGCGGGAATTGGTCTTGTTCTTGGTTTAGGTACAGGTTTTGTGTCATCAACTATAATAACTTTAGGCTTTTTCTGCTGCTTCAACAGCAATTCGATTAGCTTGGATTTGCTCAATTTTTTGAGACTTTTCTTGTCCATATTACTACTAGTTTCGATAATTTTTTCCATTTATAATATATCTATAGTTATTATTTCTTTAAAACATTTCCGTCTGCGTTTAAATATGGTTGAGAATTCAATTGATCCAATTACTGGATCCTTTTGAATTGTAATTATTGAAGAATATTTTTTTGATGTTTTTTTGTTTTAATATGACAAGATTTTCCTGCCATTGTGTAGTTACGTCCTGTCTTACATATGTTACAGTACCATTCTTTATTTAGCATATAGGTAGTCTTGTGTTTTTTTCTTTCCTCATCACTGAGAACTCTAGGCCTTCCCCGACCTCTCTTAACATTTTGATTCTCCATATATAATCTATATATTTTTATTTTTATATCAATTTAATTTTCTTTTAAATCTTTCCTTCGTGATAAGTATAATTTGCTTTCTTCCAAGTGTTTGGTTATTTCATGAATCAAGTCTTCGAAACAATTGCTCATGATGTACTTACACTTATTTTTCTCATACATTTGCTTCATACTTTTTTGTTTATCTGACACTTGATACACACCAGTTGGACTTTTGAATTCAAGACATAGAGCATTGTATTTTCTAGTGGGATTCAACAGCATTAAATCACACTGACCAGCCATATATCCTTTGTTATAACTTCTAATTCTCATATTTGAGCTTATTTGATTTTCACCTAGACCGACAATCATTAAAGCATCTTCATATTTTTTTCTGATGAATGATACAATCTTGCAGTGCAGATCATTTTCACTTTCAATCATCAGCATGTTATTACTTCTATCATTGAACTGTTTGTAATATCCCTGTTTCCTGATTGATGGTAATACTTTCGATGTAACCCAATGTTTGAATTTTACTGCTTCCTGTTTTTTAGAGGACAGTATTAGTGAATAAAGTCCAGATTCATTTACGAAGAAACATTTGAAAGTTTTTTCGGGGGTCTCAGCACGAGGGACCATTTTTGTCCCCCGTGAATCAGTGGCCTCAGCACGAGGGACCATTTTTGTCCCTCGTGAATTTATGCTGATTTTGTGGTCTCTTAAGATTTTATCATCCGATACAACATAATCTCTGATTGCTCTTTGTGGATTTTTATAGTCAAGAATTTTAGCAATGTCTCTTCCTCTGAACCATATTTCATTTTTATCATCAAGATAGCAATCTATTGATACATCTAATTCTTTATTATCGTAGGAATATTTTTGCATTTGTATATTATATTATAATAATTTATTTTTTTAATTCATTTTCGACCTGTGTTTAAATATAGTCAGGAATAATAATATTCTTGGCTACATAATAGCAAATAACAGATATACTGTAGGGTCTACTCACATATATGTTAGATAATTTTCTCTTTATAATATGTCTTTTAAATCCTTGAACGGGATCCAACTGTTAAATTCGTCACTGTAACCCTTCCACTTCACCAAAGCTTGTTTTTCTTGTAATCTCTGCGAATGACTTTATCAATACGGAATACATCCTGTCTGGCTTTCAATAATTCAGCTTCATAAAAACTCCCTTGTATTTCTTCATCGTTGAGATCTTTTAGTTTGTAAGTGACTGGATTAGTGTATTGGATCTTATCAACTGTAAATACTTCTTCAGTCCAATTTGGTGTATAGCCCTTGTCGAACACATTCCGTTTATACTTAGATATTCGAACCTTATCACCTATTTTAAATTTCGGTTTCTGTTTTAATGTTTTCATATCACCATACAAATTGAAGTAAACAGTTCCTTCATTCCTCTTATCAGATGCTTCAACGGGTGTCATCTTTGTGCTTGAATGTTTGGTATTATTATACTGTTTCACTAATTTTGGTAACATGTCTAAATACTGTGTATTACCTTGAACAGTGAACTGCTTCCACATTTTGGATTTAATTGTCCTATTCCATCTTTCAACTACTGATGATTTCTCTTCATTCTCAGTTGAGTACATCTGTACACTATGTTTCTCTAGCAAGTCCTTCAAGTGTTTGTTGTAAAACTCTTTTCCCTTGTCGACCCATAAATACTGTGGTTTTCTACCTTCCTTGAATATTGATTTGAATGCTTCAGTGACAGATTCACCTTTCTTATCCTTCAATGGGACAATCCAACCATATTTGCTGAAGACATCAATAACCATAAGAAGATATCGATAACCTTTATTCCATTTACTGAACTGTTGCATTTCAACTAGATCACTTGCCCATATTTCATCAATTTTATTTACAATCACACGCCGCCGAGTGAAATTTCGTTTTATGGGTGCATGTAATTCATCAGCTAGTTTTTCTTGCCAGTTTTCTTCACTCGACGGCTTTTTCCGTTTTTTGAAACACCAAGACCAAGTTTCTGTTTTTTGTCAATTAAGAATCTAGCTGTTTGACCCCATTTTGGCATCTCACCATATGGTATTTGATCTAGTGACTCGACCATTGTTCTATCACATTCACCTTTATTTTTTCCCATATCATAACAAATATCATGATAAGCTGCTATTTCATCCACTTTGTTATAAGGTTGTACATTCCATTTCAAGACCTCACCTGTGTTTTTATCATACTCTAACTGTTTATCGAGGGGATTATAAGGTCCCATGTATTTATACTTTCCGGGTGTCCATCCACTTTTCGGTTTAGGAAGCTTGCCAATAACCTTATGAATGTCAATAGCACCGCCATAATCTAATCCTTTGATATCTGTTTTGTAACGAATATTTGGTCTCACTTTTGTTGAGAGTTGTTTCAAAGCTTCTGACCCAACCTTTGTGATTGCAGGCTTTGCGAGGGAAAGTCCTTTGTCAATTAATTTCTTTTGCAGCTTTGGATTTCTCATTGCTTCAGAAGCATAATATCTTCCCATTTCTACACCTTTCTTTGCTAAATAAGGGACTCCATGTTCTAAGAATCCTGTTAGCGCCATATCTGCGGCCGAATCTAGTATGCCCGCCCCTTCAGACGGGCTAATTAGTTTCCCTTCCCTTTGACAAACTTAGTCTTTGTGATCCCACACTCAGCACACTTGCATTTCATCATGGTTCTTCCATTTTTAGTCTTTTGGTATGTTTCGCTTCCTGGTACACACTCAGTCTGCTTCTTCTGTTTCACACAATATGATTTTACCATTATACCATTAAGTTAGATATTTTTAAAGTAGTCTATGATGAATCTGTGATTGACTCTTGTGTCTGTTGGATCAAATTCAGCATTATGTATTGTATTAAGAATGGATCTCCCATTTTGTCTCTCGAGAAGATAGTACAAACACCAATATCCACACAAGACTGAATCTCTTTCTTGTATCTCATCTCCAGAGTATTCAAGTTGTTTTCCACTTGTAGCCATGTATTTCTGTACTTCTGTTGGCATCATTAAACCAAATGAGTCAAAGTATTCACAGTATCTATCACCAATTCGATAACATACCCAGTGAGTACCAGGTCCAATCTTACTGTCGAGATTGACTATCCCACATTCATTCTTTTTTATTTGTCTAGGAAGATTGTCTCTTGAAAATACTCCTCTAAAATGTTTTATTCCAAGTTGTTTAACCCAATTGATTAAATCAAAGTTGGATAAGGGTTTGTTTACAAAATGGTTCCTAGTATGGGGATTGAATTGAATGGACTGTTTTTGCCCAGTAGAAGTCCTTTTCCTTTTCTTTTTTTTTTCATTCCATAACCGATTGGGTTATTCCATGTACCAAAAACAGGAGGAGATTGCCATGGAATCATAGCATGTTTCCCACCTTTCTTTCTGGGTACAATGTCATCTGGAACATGAACAGGTATTGACCGTCTTGGACGGCTGCTTTCAACATGCAAACCTTTTCCAGTTAATTTTCTGATTGCTTCTATAGCCAAAGGAATTCCAATGCTGGCGAGTATTGTTCCAATACCCTTTCCAGTCTGCGCTTTTGTTGGTTTTATAACAACGTCTCCACCATACTGCATTTTTTGGATAACATCAGCCATCTGTCTCGTATTCAATAAATTTCCTACATTCAATAATTGGGATAAATTGGCATTAGGAATAAGAAATCCTCCTTTTTGTTTCTTTCCAAATAGTTTATCAATGCCGAGACTTGCTAATGAAGAAAGAGCACCTGTAGCCAATGCTGGAGCCGCTTTAGCTACTGCTTTACCTGCATAAGGCAATAGTCTTGTTCCAAGTGAAAAAAGACTGGACCAAAGAGAACCTCCTTCTTGGACTGATTTTCTGATCTGTGCTTTGGATATCTTTACATCAGCACCTGTTCCATTTCTCTGTGATTTGGCTAATTTTTTTATCTGTGTTTTTGTCAACATCATTTGATCACCTCCAGTGAGATCTCCATGTGCGAGTCTCAATGTTACCGGTGAATTTGTTTGTATAGCTTTTGCAAGCCTTTGCTTCTGACTGTTTGAAAGTCTTACTCCATGAGGATGATAAGTAGTCATATAATATATGTTTATACTAAATTGTATTTAATACAAACAATCATTTAATTTAATTATTCAATTTATTTAATTTATTTAATTTACATTGATCTAAGAATTAATTTTCCATCAGTCTTTCTCATCTCAATATCCTGCTCATAGAGGACCAGTGCATACACACTGTAATCAGCATTTGTTGCAGCACTCAAAGTGTATTTGAAAGTCAGTTTTGTCATTCCATCTTTAATATCCTGTTTCTGTTTTGTCAGATCGAAATAAACAAAAGGGAATATTGTACCGAAATTGCCCCTGTTAAGAAGGGTACTTTCACTGAAATCATTTACAGCTTGAACATATTTCAAAACATCTCTAAATACTCTTGTTGGTTCAGTTGAGGGTTTATAACGAAGCTCTGGATAATCATTTCCATTGCCAACCTCAAGATAACAATCAGTCAAAGTTCGGTTATTTGCAACTGAGAATGTGTTGTACAAGAATTTATTGGCTGTCTGAGATGCATCATTGGCATCATTGATGATGAATACAAAGACATGCCTGGGTTTGTTTATTCCTGTGGAAATACGGAAATTGGCTGTCTGCTGTCTTGTTGAATTGCCTCTCTCAATCAGTTCTCTCATGTAAGTCCACTTTCTGTTGTCAAGATACTTGCTCATGTATAAGGACTTTCCAGTAGAATTAAAAATAATACGAGGAACAATTAGCTGGAATTTAGTTAGTACCACACGACATTCATCAGTAGCTTGCCAAATCAAATTGGCATCACTCTCAAGTGTCAATTTCACCTCTACTTTTGAGTTAGGCATGAGTTCATCCCAAAAGCTCTTGAAAAAACCGTATCTGTTCAATGCTATCTCTGCATTTACTTCACCACCACCATCAAGTAAAGCTTTACGATCTGAGAATCCTTTGTTATAAGCAGCTTGTGCCACTCTGTTTTCAGCACCTCTGCTGGTGTCAAGATAGAAGAACTCATTGGTTCCCTGACTTACAACATAACCCTGTGAATACTCAAGCAATGACTTAATATTTGTGGCCTGGTTAGCGTCTCGGCATTCATAAACATCAAGACCATTCATTTTTACATTAATGGTGTTATAAGAGCGTGAGCTGAATTAACAATACCATTTCGATCTGCACCAGCAATGTTACCTCCATCTGCAAGCTTGTTTACAATGAAAATAACATTTAAACGGGCATTATACCAGTCAAATGGTGTAGTCTCTCCACTGTTATCAACAACGAAACGGTAACCTGTTTTCCTCTGATGAGCATTGTTTGCTACTACAGTATTAAGTGCTGTCTCTAGTTCGAACACTACATCTTCATATCTTTCGATATATTTTGAGTCACGATAGTTTGACATATATTATTGTGTTAGATAAAAGTTATTTTACGCGGTCGGCCTCTCTTTCTTTTGATTAAACCACCAGTCTGGCTCACACTCTCAGTTCCACTCTTTCTCTTTTTCAAAAGTTCTATGATTTTGTCGCCAGCTTTTTTGCCAGCATGTTCACCAATTGTTGTTGCTGCTTTTTTTCCAGCTGTTTTGATCATATCAGTCACAATACCTTCACCATGTTGTTCATATTTTTTAAACTCAAACCGTTTCATATACTATTAGGTTTTATAATTCCACACTTCTCAAGAACAACTCAATATACCAATCTATCCCATTTAAATCGACTGGAGCTCTAGAAGAATCAGTGACATAAAAACGTATTGAGCTGATTGTATGTGTTGAGACAGGATTCCATGAAAGAAAACGAGGTTTGTAAGTGAAAGGTAAACTTCTAACGAGATCTGTGACAGGAATAACAGCGATTGTATTTGTGCTATTTCCATCAACAATGCTATCTGTCACCAAATCACAATTGATATAAATTTCATCTACTCCTCTTGTAATGTCAGGTAGATTTGTTCCATATTCTGTGGCTGGAACTAATTTTGAATCGAAACCGATAAGTTTTCTGAAATCAAGATTCCTCAGATCCACACGATAGTTTTCATCAAGTTCAATCAAAATGCGATATGTTGACAAAACGAAATACATGTTAATACCATACTTGAATTTTTTTTTGTCTGTTTCAGATGGATTCAGTACATGGCTGTTTTTTCTCATATACTCATGAATGTAACTATTGATATCGTCGTATGAATACATCCCGTTAACGAATGTTATTGTTTCCCAGTTTACACCTTTGTCATAGCTGTATTTAATTTGATTATTCCCAAAAATATCTCTGATATTGTACCAACTGTATGTCATATTGATGACATTCACAGCCATTTCATATTTCAAATCATTCGTTAATTTAAGAGGTGTATTGAATCTTTTTTCAAAATCATGACTCTTGCTGACACCAATTTTGTCTCTGTTTTTACTGTTGAATCGTAATGAAATTTCTGTCATATACTTTTACATTAGATATTTCATCATTATTTTATTCAACTCACCAGTTTTCAGGATTCCCAGTCTGTTCAATGTATGCAATATTTTTGTGAATTCATTTTGAACATTTTTGCTGTTGTTGCCGGCTGAAATAGATCCACCAAGTAACTGTAGTCTTGAAAGCATGTCACCCAAAAATGCATCCCTTGAACCCATGCCTGAACCAATAGTTGATGCACCTTCCTCAACTGCGCCAATTCTTTTTCGGTACTTTTGTAGTAATTTGATCTCTTGAGTCAATTCATATATCTTTTCTTTATTTTTATCCCTCTTCGTTTTGGTTTGTGATAGATGAGCTTTTTTTATTCCAACATCTTGGGTTAATTTACCAATCATTTTGTCATACTTGTTGATGTCGATTTCACCATCCATATATGATTTAAATATCTGTGATGGAGGAGGCAATTTATGTTTCATCAATGTTTGAATATCCTCAAGTGAAAAACCTTTGTCAAGATCTGACTTATATGGTGCTTCTGTTTCAGTCATCATTTTAGGTTTGTAATCAATTGGTAATGTTGTTTTCATTGGTACTGATTCAGGTAACGTGTTCATCAGCATAAGATCTTCGAAACCAGATGTCAAGGCTTTTTGATTCTTTTTCAACTGTTTAATAACTTCATCCTGTTTTTCGTCGACACTTTCTTTCACACTCTTCTGGACATCAATAGAGGGTTTCAGTAATTCTGATGTTGTATCATAAGCATCCTGTTTTCTGTATTCATAAGTCTTGATAACATCACGAACTTCTCTAGTTTTATTTCCGGCTTCAATTCCACTTTTAAGAAGCTTTTCATTCGTTCTATATCCATATACAATTGTGTTAGACTAATCTAAACTATTTACATATGGAAATCCCTAATTATGATATTCAGGGTTTAAAGAATTCATTCAGACAGTTGTATCCGTATATGCCAAAAGACACTTTCAGGATGCTGCTGGCTGGTAATTCTGGATCTGGAAAGACAACATTGTTCATGCATCTGATTATGGAACCATTGGTTTATTATGATCAGATACATCTTTATGCAAAAAATTTAGATCAAGACAAGTACAAATATCTTCGGAAAGTAATGGATGAAATAAGCAGTCACATTGGATATCCTGCCTTGGTTTGCAGTCAAGAAGAGATATTGCCAGTTGAACAAATAAAAGACACAAATTTGCAGCGATTGGTTGTTTTTGATGATTTCGTGACTGACAAGAAACAAGATCAGATAATCAGCTATTTCATTCAGGGGAGACACAAGAACTGTTCAGTCATATATCTCACACAGTCATTCTATGGATGCCCAAAATCAATCAGACTCAATTGCAGTCACTTCTGCCTTTATGATTTCCCATCCTCAAGAGAAAGGAACTTGATTGCACAGGAGCTTGGAATTGACAAGAAGAAATACATTGAAGCAACCAAAAAACCATATTCCTTCTGTTATGTCGACAAGCCGATGAAAACAATCAAGAGAAATTTTTATGGTGCTGTTTAATCTAATCTAATATTATATGGCAATCAACAATTTTCAAAATCCAGAAAAACAGGAGAATCCCAGAACAGAAAGAATCGAAAAATTGATCAAACCTGACGCTGCTGTTGAAACACCATTTGAAATCGCTGAAAAAATGAAAATGGAAGTATACAGGAGGACACAAAAAGTATTGAAAAACAATAAGAGACTACCTGTCATCTATGAAACCATACCACCTGAATTCTTGGAAGATTAATCTAACAAGATTGTATAATGGGAGTTTTTAATGCTCAAATAAATCAAGATAAAACAGAAACTGGAACTGGTGAAAGAGGCCCTGCAGGTCCAATTGGTCCCAAAGGTGAAAAAGGTGATAGAGGTCCAAAAGGTAATACAGGTGCAATTGGTCCACAAGGAGCTACTGGAGCTGTTGGTCCCAAAGGTGATGGATTCAAATTAACACAAGATGGTAATTATGACATTGAAAACAAAAAATTAGTAATGTAGCAGACCCAACTTCTGACAAAGATTCCACTAATTGAGATATGTTAATGATGCTGTTTTATCAATTGAAGGAACACGTGTTAATCCATTTAAATTTCTTCTTGAAGATGTATCAAAAACAACTATTCTTAGAAATGCGAATAATCTACAATTAGAAGTCTATAATAAAAGCCCTTACTCAATAAATAAAAAAGCCTTGTCTTTTGTTATTCCTTCTGCTGGTCTTACAACTGTTCTTCGTTTTGATTTGTCACAATTGGAAGTTTCAAAGTACACTTTAGTTGTTGAGTTTTATACTGATGGTAATCCAAACAATGCAACAGTTGATGATGACAATGTTGTCATCAAATTTAATTGAAAGAAAGGATTCAATAAAAAGAGCATTTCCAAAGACTCATCTTGTTGATGGTTATCTCAAGAGAATATTCTTCCTTGAAAAAACAAGTCATGGTTCCACATCAATGGAGTTATTGTTGATCTCACCATATTTCAAATAATAAAAAACATTATGTTATAGTTTATGGTGTTTATGGATTTTCAAATATCATTTTATCACATATTCACGACCTGTTTTTGAAATTGAAAATGGTAATGTTGCATTTGGTGGTAAAATTGACATGAAATTAAACAAAATCATCAACCTGCAGGATAACCCCTCAAACCCACAAGACGCTGTAAACAAATCTTACGTTGATAATAAAACAGCTGATTTCCTTAATAAAAACACTGGTGGTGTAATTTATGCACCTGTCAGCATGAATAGAAATGATCTGTTTGGCATACCAGATAACCCAATATTCGGTTATTCAGCTGTAAATAGAAACTATGTGAACAATAATTTTTTGAAACTAAATGGAAGCGTTGCGATGACTTCTGATTTGAATCTTGGAGGTAACAAATTGACTAATGTAGCAGCGCCAACAGCAAACAATGATACAGCCACAAAGGGGTATGTTGATACTGAAATTGCTGGAATTACTGGCATTGATGTTTCTCCATTTCTTAAAAAAGATGGAAGTGTTGCAATGACTGGTGATCTTGACATGGGTGACAATAAAATAACAAATGTTGGATCTCCAAACTCTGATAAAGATTCTGCCAACAAAAAGTATGTTGATGACCTTATTTTATCAGCATCTGGTACCCAACGCAACCCATTCGCTTTTCTGTTAAAAGACATATCCAAGTCTTCTGCAGTCAGTGGTGTGGAAAACCTTCAAATTGAGAATTTTGACAGATCACCATACCACATAAACAAGTCGTCATTGTCTTTTTTCATCAAACGAAGAGGCAACTTTACATCTAAAATTCGTTTTGATGTTTCATCATTGAGTAATGGACGGTACACATTTGTTACTGAGTTTTACTCACCATCAGATCCAAGAAGTGCTGCAATCAGTTTAACCCTTCCAACAATTAATATGCGTGACGCTGGACTGTCATTTCAAAAAGCTTTTACTAGAACTCCACATGTTGATGGTTATATTAAAATTCTTTTCCAGATAGAAAAAAGAAGTGGTGGTCAAGCGACAATACAGGTGGAACTTTCCAGCACAGCTCCTGC
Source organism: Pachyseris speciosa (assembly GCA_016490735.1). Taxonomy (NCBI): domain Eukaryota; kingdom Metazoa; phylum Cnidaria; class Anthozoa; order Scleractinia; family Pachyseridae; genus Pachyseris; species Pachyseris speciosa. Next base: position 181,743 of record JAEMWC010000061.1, read on the forward strand.
GTCTAACACCAAAACACATATCATCGTTTATGGGGCCTATGGCTATCATACCAATTTGTCTTACTTTCTCCATGACCCAGCTTATGAAATTGAAAACGGTCATGTTGCGTTTGGTAGTAATGTTGACATGAAATTAAACAAAATCATCAACCTGCAGGATAACCCCTCAAACCCACAAGATGCTGTAAACAAAAGTTATGTGGACCAGAGGTTGCAAACCAAACTAGATACGATTGCACAACAAAATCTGAATATGAACAACAATGCCATTACAGATCTTGCTCCACCTGTCCACCCAGACAACGCAGCGACGAAAAGATATACTGACGAATATTTTCTCCGAAGAGAAGGTACAGAGGCAATGTATGGTAATTTGAATATGGGTGGAAATAGAGTGACGAATTTAGCGGACGCGGTGAATGAAACTGATGCAGTGAACTTTAGAGTTTTAAATCAAGCTGGAATAGCTATTAGATCGAACACTTTATTATTGAATGGAACAAATGCGATGGCAGCAGATATGAAACTTGGAGGGCATAAAATCATTGACTTAAAAGAAGGAACAAATAAAACCGATGCCGTAAATTTAGATCAATTAGAAAAAAGTCATATTTCATCTGCTTCTCATCCAAAGAATGCTTTCAAATATTTGATGAATGATATTGATGAAGTCAGTACTGAATATGGCTTGAAAGTCAATGGATATGTCAATTTACCTCGTTCACCACATTTGATTTCAAAAAAGGTCATTGATATAGACTTGAATAAAGAAGCTAATCATATTTACAGAGCTAGAATTGGATTTAATATGTACACAATAAAAGATGGAAAATACACTTTCATTCTTGAATGGCTATTTCCTGATTATGAAGGAATGAATCTTAGTAGTGTAACATTCAGTGCAACTGGTGGAATTACAATTCATAAAACTGTAGGGAGAAAATTTGATAACAGAAATGAAGATCATTCGAGATATTTATTATGGATTGAAAAACCTTCAGTAAGTTCACCACCTGAATATTTATATTGTACGATTCATATTAATGCTAACCCAACTTATCCAAATAAGTACAAAGTTCATTGTGTTGCATATGGTATTGATTTTGAAGCTGTAGACGTTCCATCAAGTGTTTACGACTTCGCAGAAGCTTATAAAATCGTGAATGAAACAATACAATTACAAACTGATTTAGATTTGAATGGTTTTGATGTGAAAGAAAATGATAATTGGTTGTTTGGTGGAGACAATGGTGAATTGACAATGCTGAATAATATTAATATGAACAGCTATTTAATAAAAGAGGCTAAATTGGTGGTGATTTAAATCTAAATGGCCATAGAATTCATAATAATAGTTTGAAACTATTTCGTTCAAGCGTTACAGGTGTAATTATGGAAACGGCATTTGATTTGGGTGGATTTGCTCTCTATCAGCCAAAATTAGGAGGTGATCTAAATTTGAATGGGAATAATATAATCGGTCAAATACAATATTTAAATTGCTCTGTCAAAGCCAAACAAGGACATAATAAGAATGCTTTAAAGCCTGTATTGATAAATGGCTCTGATTTTTTAGTCATTCATAACAATAACTTTTATATTAAGAAAATGTATATCATACAAGGAACAAAACCCGGAATATTTTATTTCAAGACAAAAGCTGAAGGTGGTATGCCTTTGCCATTACCAGCAACTATTTATGAACACAGACATAATACTATGAGTAGAAACATCACAACGGTCAACATCAACAAATCATTATCGAGAGGCTATTTTATAATTGACTATTCACATCCTAATAGTGGAGCATTTGATACAGCATTCACACTTGAAGTGGTCATGAATTAATCTAAATTAATATTATAATGGGTGTATTCAATCATTCACTAAATCAAGACAATAAAGGTGATAAAGGTGATAAAGGTGATGGATTTACATTAACACAAGATGAGCATTTTGATATTGGAGGAAATAAAATAACAAATGTTAATGAAGGAACATCGGATGATGATTGTGTAACAAAAAAACAACTAGATTTGAAGTTAGATAGAGCAACTTTTGTTATTTCAAATTCACTGCCTGGTATACCTGTTCTTGATGGAATTTCAATTGCTTTGATACCAGCTCTGTCTGTAGTGACAACTGATGCTGATGATAGAGTTTCTAGTTGGCTGGATCCTGTTAATAATGTCACTTTTACACAAACTTCTAATTCGAAAAAACCATTGTTACTGAGAGATTCAGTCAAGAAAAAGTTTTTCATACGTTTTGATGGCAGTGATGACTACTTGGAGAACAGTTCATTTGATGTTTCTAAAGTTGCTGGACGGAGTGGAAATACTTGTACTGTTATAATCATTGCAAACACAAAACAAACAAAATGTCAATCACAATTTCAATGGGGTAAGGGTGCTGTTAGATTTGGTGTTCATCTGCCTTGGATTAATGGAGCATGTTATATTGATTTCGGTTCTATATTAAATGGAAGACTTGCTGTTTCTTCTTTGGCTAATCTGACGGGAAATATTGAAGTTTTTACTGTTCGAGTTGATGGTCATAATATGGAATTTTTCAGAGGTATTTCATCAATGACACCAGTTGGAACAGGATCAATTTCAGCAACATTGACTGGTAGTGCACAAGAAATGTTTATTGGTTGTCAAGTTCATACAGATGGTTCTGCAATTAATTTTTGTGAAATGGATCTTTATGCTTTTGCTGTTTGGCAGAAATCACTAACTAACCAAGAACTGAGAAATATGTATCGTTTCATTGAAGATTATTTTGATCTTTAAATTTTTGTCTAAACAACTGATATATGAAAGACTTATTGAGATATGTATCTTATGTTTTCAAGATTTACAAAAAAGACTACCCCAATTTAGATGATTCTATATTAAAATCCTGTCTTGTATACAAATTTTTATACCACAAGCATTTCAAAGGATATATTACTATAGATGATATCATAAAATCTCACGCAGACATAGGCCTTATTGGTCCCGGAAGCGGTTGTTTATCAAACTTCTTAGAACATACTCTTGGTTGGATTGATGTATTACAGACTCATGCTATCCTCCATGATGCATATGGAAGATTTTACAATGATTATTCATTGGGCCGTGGATATAGTTATGCCATATCTAAGCACCTCACAACAAAGCGAAGAAAAAGATCTCCATTATGCGGCCAGATATCTGGAATACTGTATTGTATTTTTAATAGAATTATTGTATAAATGATATATATGTCAGTCAAACGTAAGAATATATTCAACTGGAATCATATTTCAGATGAATTAACAGAAGATCAGGTAAATGAATTAAAATCCTATTACCGAACATATCACAGAAAGTGTTGGGCTCATAAACAGGCGGTTAAACGGTTCAAAAAATGGAAATTAGCTGGTAATTCAGCGTCTATTATATTTGCAACAGGTGGTCTTGCTGCAAGCGTGGCAACCGGTGGTGTTAGTTTGGTAGCCATCAGTACAGCATCACTTTTGATACAAGGGTGGATGAAGCATAAAAACCTAGATTTGAAAATCCAAAATTGCACATATGCTTATCAAAGCTATCAACATCTACTCAATTCAATAAAAGACAAGTTGAGAAGTGGTGATTTTGATGCTTTAAGTATACAAATCTCAATGAAGAATATCGATGATTATGTGACTGATAATAGTCCAATTATTGATAAGTACCTACTGAAATATGATGAAAAATTCACTGCTTGATAATACGAATAATCTTATCAAATCTCAACAATAGAATCTCAACCCAATATTGATCATAAAATTTTAATGTCTTCTTTGATCTTGTAACTATTATTTCATCAAATGGTAGATCAAGCATTATGAATATTTGCTTAAGCATAAATTTGGTGCTTATCATTCTTTTACGATTCTTATTCACCGAAGGGATGATAGTGTCTATCTCTTCGAATATTTTCAATATTTTACCCTTATCTTTTACTGAAATTTGAAATCTATTCTTGCAACATATACCATTTATCACATTTTCAATATGGTACTTCCGATGATATACAGATTTTCGCCGTATTTTATACATATTATTATGAAAGTCAACGTACTCCTTACAATAGTCATAGCCGTGGACTGAACCACAATTTAGACAAACATTTTCACCATCATCATTAAACATTTTCTGTTTATCACAGCAAGGTGCTTTCACACTTTTAACAACTTTGACCAATAGCTGATCACAAAAAGGACATGTCAACTCCCCCATATTCTTCAATTCATTGTGGATTACTAAATTACAACTCATCTATATTATATGAGATATTATTTCTTTATGCAGCTAACACATGACGTCACGTGAGAAATAATAGCTATAGGCGATGACTCATTCCCTGTTTTCCGAGAATGTCACGCTTGGTGATTTTTCCGAGAATGTCACGCATTTTAATAAACTATAGATGAAGTGTGCTGACCTTGGTTCCATCAGATCGAGCAACTATAGATTCCATCAAATTAAATAACTATATATTCCATCAAATTAAATAACTATATATTCCATCAAATTAAATAACTATATATTCCAGAATACGAGACCAGAAGGCAGTAGTATAGTGTTTGGGGAAAACGAGATCAATTGATCTCGTACCCCCAAACACTATACTACTAACCCTTCCCGACGAAAAAGGACCAAAGAGCGATGCTGACATTGGGCCTGGTCACAGGTTAATGTATAGAAATAATAAGGCCATCTTACCCAAGTAGTTTCATCATCAGATGCTAAACCTGTTTCCTGAGTGCATTGAAATATCTCGGACCCTCTCTGCACAAGTATGGAGAGCAATGAGTGTAACTGATGCGCCTCCTCAGAAGACATATCCTGAAACATCAAAGTGTAGGTGAACTAAAAAAAGAACGAAATTTACAGCACCTATGAAGTAAAATTTTTTTTTCAAATTGTTCAAGCTTGTGTCATGATTACGAAATGACAGAAGAAATTTGGCAAAATCAACTAAAGCGGAATTTTTTGCCCTCCAAACCACAAAATTCACTAAATCGTGTCCCGTGAACTGGGAACGAATCTTTGCTCAGAGCAATGGTGATGACGTAGGGAATGCCATGACGCTAGGGTCTTCTGAAGCATTTCCTACGTCACAGCTTTGTCATACGATCGTTTAGCCGCGCGCAAGATGGAGACACATTTTGGCGCCAAATTTAAAACTTTCGGTTCGACTTATTCTGCGTTGTGAATGCCGAAAATGATAAACTATCATATGAGAACAAGAATTTTTTTTTTACTTCATAGGCACTTTAAGAATCTTGCGATATCGCGCGGAATATTGCCTGACGCAGTAAAAACCCGCGAAAAAGAACCTCGATTTTTCCAAGTTAGCCTAAACAGATTCTTATGTAAATGGTGCTTACCAGGAAATTAGACAAAACAGGTTCTGAAATAGGTTCTTAATTTCTTAAGAAAAAAGTGACTCATTTTCGGTACGTGTGGTATATCATTTATGTAAATTATGGACAAATTATCTCCAAAATGACAGTATATGCACATATACAAACCCTATATGCATTTTAAAGCAACACTGAATGTAACTATTGACTCTATTTGATAACATAACTATCTGCTTTGAAATTCTAGCCTAAACAGGTTCATATATAAAGAGGGTCTAAATCGAAAAGTTTAGCCTTTAACAGGATCTTAAATTTTAGGTTCTTATAGGTGGGTTGCACGTTACGTCATCGCCGCCATGCTGGTGGACGTAAACACTAGATCTCTCATTAGCTCCTTTGGTTCGTCCACCAGCATTTGTTCATTTCGTCATTGTCATCTGTGTCTCTAGAGATTGGCTGCAAACCACCTATACGCGGGTTGTTACTGTACTTAGCCGACGAGGCCGTAGGCCGAGTTGGCTAAACTCAGGCTATATTCCGCAAGATGGAGCAGGATAATTGTTTTATTATTGATAGCGACAAAGCACAATTTTCTGCGTTTATTGCCAAAAAAAGCTGGAAAATCCGCTTTTGTTCTCCAGGCACAAAAAAATTACGTATATCGCAGGATACCTGTTGTGCGTGCACGACAAATATTGAGCGCGCTATGACCATATTTAGACATTGTCACGATCTGTTGAGAAATATATATGATAACCTCATTAATGACCTCTTTAATAGATGGAGTCTACAGGACAAGTGGAAGAGCAGATGATGAAGTTTAGAAGCTAATAAGCGAGGAGAAAAGGTAGGATGTAGCCTATGCTGAAACCCACTGTGAATAGTTTCTAGTTACATAATTCATCTCCTAACAAAACTACACTTCGGAGCTTTTTTGAAACTGAAATAATCATGCACCTATCAATGTTAGTCCTGAGGGATAGGGAATGGGGTGGGGACTTTGATCAGAAACTCAAGTTTTGTGTCAAACCTCCCCAGTGTAGGGATTGAGATCCAAGAGGTTGACCTGTTAAATGCTTAAATACAAACACTCCAGGTTTAAAAATCTGTTTTTTTTCCTTTTAACAACTAGCACTGAAACAAACCGATGGTTTACAGTCACAATAGATGGGGCAAATTTTCATCGCCTTTCTTTCCTTTATCTTGTTCGTGCCTCACGGGGACGTCTGGGCATTTTCATGATAGCAAGTCACTCGTATCCAGGCTCTGGTCTGTCGGTTTTCAAGAAGGCAGAACCCCAGTATGTATTTTACCATGGCAAAGAAACCGTCTTTTGTGAATATTTCTCCGTTTTCAAGCTTGATCAAACTTCCCCACCCTGGAGCCAACATTCTCTTCAAAGCTTGTCGAAATTCCCCACCTAGGGCAGGAAATGTCTATCAAAGTTCCCACCCCGTCCCGTATTCCACCTCGGGACTAACATTGATAGGTGCATTATCTTTCAGAAGAAAGTCATTCTCACCTCAAGTTGGAGGACCTCCCACGCTATCCGCTGAAGGGCATCATCAAATAAAGCCCCCAAAGATTGGCAGTGAATGTTAATTGGTAAAATACCATTCCACACTTTGCCCAGATAAGTTAAGAGGTGGAGAATCTGGAAAATATAAATTTATGGAAAGGAAATTAAAGGGAACCTCCACTTTTACAAAAAAATTCATGCTATATTGTTGGAATTAAGAGTACAAAAAAATCGATGTCATCATCGCCTATTTTCGCTTTTAAATTTCCCGGGCGCGACAATTTGGGATTTGATGACGTGTAATGGTGGCCGAACTATTGTCAGAAAGCAAAATGGCCGCGCCCGGGAAATTTAAAAACGAAAATAGGCGATGATGATATCGATTTTTTTGTACACTAAATTGTTTTATCCTCATTTTAAAACAAAATTGGAAATCTAGTAATTTTTTCCTATAATTTAGTGCCAATTTGTTGTAAGAGTGGAGGATCCCTTTAAGTTACAAATGGTAATCGTTCTACCCGAGGAGAGCCAAAATTCAAGAACTGATGATTTAATTATTCTCAACACCATTCAATTCGGGTTTCACGACGCACCGTGCACCTTCCACCGTCTTTAAAGGAGCTTGGTCACGGTATTTTGGGTCATTATTAGATTCATAATGGGAAACAGTGAAATAATTTGTCAGGGAAGATCAGCACAAAAGAGACAAGAATAAATGCAAATATGGCGAGGATGGTGAAGGATGGAGAAGATTGAAACGGATTACAAATGACCTTTTTGAAAAATTGAGGCTAAACTATTCAGAATCCAAAGACCGTGACATAGCTCCTTTAAGCGTAAAGAGCAAATCTTAATATGCGAATTAAAATGGGGGATTTATCATCAGGTTATTTCCGCTGTTTTAAAACTTTGTAAGGATCTTCTTACAAAAGGTCAATGCATAATGATACATCCAAGTTTGACTCGTCCGTGAGAAAGTACATCAGTTTTCAATAAGGAACGTTTATTTCATAAAAGAAATTGGAGATGATGGGTTGTCATCGTCAATCACAATGCATCATGTTCAAGGCTTGACAAAAAGAGATAGCTGCAAATGCTGTAACATCGACAGACTTAAGAAACTGACAGTAATTTTACCTGTTTCATTGTTTTTTCAACTTGCAACCATTTTGCGTCCCCGTGCACATTAGCGAAGCCTTCTGCGTTCTTTATCAGCTCCAACAAATTCAATTGTTGCTTTTTCTAAAAACAAAGACAGAACACAAAATTTATACTGAGCCGCATTCCTCTTTTTTTTACCACAATTACCAGTAATCTCACAATCTAACTGGGTGATTTGCTGTTGTCGATAACAGTCTAGACAACGCGGCTCGCGTCAATGTGTCACGCAATTCCTTTTCATTTTCTTTGACATTGATAGTGTGGTAAAAAAACAAATGGAATGTGGCTGTCTGTGCTCTGATCGACAGCGATATCTGTCATCACAGTGGTTAAAATTTGTTGTGGACTCGCTCGGCTGCCTTTGACCACTGTCATGACGAATGCCGTTGTCGATAAGAGTACAGACAACGCTAAACCACATTCGATTTGTTAACTCAATACTGGTAGAATAATTTGTCACCTCAGAAGCACAGCCATTTGCAAGACAATGTATTTATCACGTTTATGGTCTTACACTGAGTTTGTGAAATCATGATATAAATCAGTTACAAATCTGGCTTTGTATTGCTGTTTATCGATAATGCAAGCGCATAAGACTACTGGAGAAGAGTTTGAGAGCATGACCATTTCACGTCTGTTTGTTTGTTTCTTTTTTTTTTTCCCATCAATTAAGTGCAATGTAAGAGGTAGTTACTAACCAGTTGTTCGAGGAAACACTTCTCGCCCATCTGTCTGATGACTGGCACCAAATCCACAAATGAGGCCACACCCTGGTTAAGGGGTTCAGGCAACTTGGGTCTGAACTGATGCCCAAGAGTGAGGAGGTGGTGGGCAATATACATACAGTTGTTATGATGAAGTGCTGATGACTGTGGTAGAGTGGCCTGAAAGAAAACAACAAAACAATTGAGACCTTAAGCAACTTGGACGGAAACGGCAACCAGAACGTCACTAAACAATAGGCTTAATGAGCAAAAACAATGGCTCTGCACGTGCGTTTTGCATTTTGGTACATTTCTTTGCCCTCCTCAGCAAAACAACAACGTGAAATGACCAAATTTTGTTTTTTTGAGACCGTGAGCGCATGACGGCAAATTTTTCTTTCTTTTTCCTTACTTTGACGTTGTTCATAGTAATCTAGTTCCTGGACATATCGCTAGCATTTTTCAAGTTAACCAAACTGAAATAATTGCGAAAGAGTTACAGAAACAAGAAGTTACATTTTCAAATGACGTTTTCGTTACCGTCACCGTCGTCGTTGCTTAAGCTCCCTAATGTGAAATCCGGGGCTGTGAGGTTAAGGTCAGATTAGCTATTACAAAGTTCTTAACTTTTTAAATTGTAAATTGAAAAGGAATTTGACATCACGGATGTTTTGGATTTGCAGTTTTGAGAGGAATGCCAAATGCCGGCATATAAGGATTGGATCCTGAAAGTCATGCTATGAAAAGACAGAGAGGGTCCTGAGTTATGTCATGCATAAACTACATATCCCAGTACTAAATTCCACTGGCCGTCAACACCATTTTCGGATCCCTTTCTAATGGAACGTTTGGATTTCAAATCCATTAAACCTGGATTAAGGTTACATTTATTGAATCCTTCCTTAAGATGTATTCAAGGGATTTGAAATCTCTTTTTTTGGATTTGCCTCAAGGAACATGCCCCTAAGTCGATTCTTTTGCATGAGTGAGCCTTGCTTGATCGTCAAGTTCTCAGTTGTTCTCGCTGTCGCGAGAGATGACAAGCATATGTTGACTTGTGTTATTTTCGAATACAAAATCAGTCAGAAAATATGAGATTGAAGTTACAGAGAAGTTGCTTACCAAGCGCTGCTTGTGATATGTTGGGACCACATTACAGTACAACTCAAACATGTTACGTACAGTGTAGAACAGCTGAATACCACTGAAATTAAACACGATATGCTAATTGTAGACAGCATAACTTATTAAGCCACTTTGAAAAATGTCATAAACAAAATACCCTGTATAAACATTGTTACGATTCCCAGTCAAGGAAGGAACCTTTGTTGGCAATTTAATTTTTTTTTCCAAGATTTGAAAATGGGATTGCCGTGTCACAAATCTGCCTTATCTCAACAAACTCAAAAACATGAACAAGATAGGATGAAGATTATACTAATGTTTTATATATCTGTAGATTTTTAGTCAGTAATATGGATGGGCTCATACCATTGTGGTGTAGACTGCGTTGCTTCTATAAGAGTTTTGTAAGCAAGAGTCATCAACTTCTCTGTGCTTTCACTGATTCGGCAAGCTGGGAGGCAAAATGTGAACTTGCTCAGGGTGTTTCCGGCATCTCCCTGTAGTGGCCCATGCTGTGCAAGAGAGATGAGAAATGGAAATCTTTGATACATTGACCTAATGGCTCTAGATGAAGATCTGGTACTTGTTTTGTTTACATGGCCAGAGCTTAGATCAGATGTCTGTAATGTCAAAGCCACAAGGAGGTTCTCCACTATACGACTGATGGGATCCTAGCCCATAGCAGAACTACTCACATATACCTATGTTTACCAAAACACAAGTGGCCTCATCCATGGGCCTCCCATTCTGCTAGAGTGTGGGGTGTGAGTCTCTATCAATCCCAAGTTACAAATTTGTGTCACATACCTTTGTTCCTTTCTTGCCTTGTAATGCTTTCTCTATATCTCCAAGGCTAACAAGAACTGCTTTGTCCGTGCTACTGTCTACTTGAACCGTGTTATGAATGTCATCTTTCATCAGGTCACGGGCGGCAACGAGGAGATCTTGACACTGACAAAGTATTTCAAATTAGTTAAATACAGAAAATTGAAAGAAAAAAAGAGGTGTAAAGGAACTGAGGTATTGTCAGACACAAATGAAAACACTCTCAGAACAAACAAAGGCATGAAATGCATTTTAAAAGGGAACTAGCCAGTACCTTCTTGTTTCCAAAGTGAATACCAACATCTTTAACATATGATGTGAGATCTTTTGCTCCTTCAGGTATCAAACCTGAAATTATAAATGAAACAAAGGTCATTTACAGAAAGAAATATTCATTCAATCAAACAGTAACATCCTTTTTTTTGTTTTCAGGCTTTATTTTCACTACTGCTTAAAGAGAACCTCTACTCTTACAACAAATTGAGCCTAAACTGTTGGAAATAATTACTAATTTCCAAAATTTAGTTTATAACGTGGGAATAGCATTTCAAGTGCAAAAAATGGGTATCATTAACGCCTTTTTTCACTCTTAAATTTCCCGGGCGCCGCCATTTTTGTTTTTTTTGCATTGTAGCTATTGTCAGGGAGTAAATGAAGCAGAAAATCCTTTGTGTTAAGCAATTGGGCAATGCAGTGACATTATGAAATCCAAACTGGCCACGCCCTTGAAATTTGAAAACAAAAAATAGGAGATGATGATAACGACTTTTTTTGTACACTTAAATGTTATATCCACGTGTTAAAACAAAATTTGGAATCTAGTTATTATTTCCAACAATTTAGCGTCAATTTGTTGTAAGAGCAGAGGTTCCCTTTAAGAAGTGTTCATAACTGCGACGATCATTCACATATTCAGTAACATCCTTATTTACAAGCCCTCGTTTGTACCCTTTTTGAGAAACAAATTTCCAGGACTTTTCCAGGTCTTAGAAAGTTTGTTCACAAACCATAATGCACATTAAGTACTTTGCTGTTGGATCCTCCCATCTGGCTTCTGCTCAATTACTTGAGTTTACAGACTTCCAGGATTTTCCAACACTTCTTACTATTTTCAAGGACTTGTCAGTCCTGGAAAACGTTACACTAAAATTCAAGTACTTCCCAGGATTTCCAGTAACACTGCGAGCCGGGCAAAAGTCTTAAATCTCACACATGCAAAATGTATGTTGCCAGGGTGTTGAATTGCAGGATAAAATCCTTCAGGGTGGCCATCAAAATGAAAGCCATTGAGCAGCACATTCTCATGGAGTTCTAAGTCTATGCACGACCATTCAAATGACAAGTCGTCTTCTCCAAGGCAGTTAGATAGAAGTTGGCAGTTGGTAGAACTTGTTGCCTTGGTGTAAGTAAACGGGAATTCCAAGGGAATGCCCAGAGAAATATTTCTTCTTTTCTTTTTTTTGAAAAAAAAAAAAAAAAACTGAAAAAAACAAACAAACAAGTCTCTATTTTTTCCAGATTTGGACTTCATTATCTCTGAAGAATGCGTGGTTACCCCAAGTTTTCTTCTTGATTTTCAATAGCCCTTACCAACATCGCCTTTTTGGCATTGTGATAATCCGCAAAAAATATCTTCCTATTAGGAGGCACCGTTCTCAAAATTAAATCACAATGATACATTACCACTAATACTCAAGAAAAATACCGAACCAGCAGAAACAGTACAGATAATAGTTACCAATAATCAAGGTTTGGCTGTAGCTTCACTGATCTTGAAGCTTAGAAAGTTGTTCTGGTGATCTTACAACAAGTGGTTCGCCTAACATGTTCCCTCATTGCAAGTGGGATGGCACTATTCTTTACCTTGTCATGCAGAGTGACTATCAAGATGAGAGCTAGTTTTACCAACTCACTCAACCTGATACCTTTCTTCTCGTAATACTTTAACAGTGTGGAACCAAGCTAGGCAAAGGACACTCACCTAGAGACACAAGCTTTGCCTCAAATTCTTCAGTAGCTTTTATAACATCTTGATACTTTTCCAACTGAAATCACAAAAAATATTAACATTTGCCACACCAAGCCGTGTTATTAGAGGTTTCAAATCTCCTGTGATGCCACTCATCCCCAAGTTCAACCCTGTCAAAACATTTTGTAGTAGCAGGCAGGAGAAACGAAGTAGAAGGAAGCAGGGGCCTTCTAGGGCAATCCAGGTGCATGCAACCCTGAACGTTTTAAAAATAATGGCTTCAAATTATAGCATCTGGTGTGCTTTAGGGGGAACTCAGCTCTATTTTGACAGCTTTTAGAACACCCTTGGAGAGCTTTTTATTACAATCATCGCTTTGCATCAGTAATGTGATTGGGGAAGCTATTAAGCAAGTATTTCACATAAACTATGTTAATGGTGCGACTCTTTCAAGTGACCTTTCATGGAAATCCCATGTTCTATCAGTTGCACATTTGGCAGATGCTCTGAAGCTATAAAAATGAGGTACACAACTATGGTCCATCCGACGACTGAATAGAGTGCTAAAGTGTGACGTCACAAATATAAGAATTTTTGAAATTATGGGATTTGTTGAGATTTTCAGAAAAAGCAAGATGAAAGATGCTAACTTGCCAAAAATCAGTATTTAAACGCAAATTGGCTCTGAGATATTAACACTGTTATGCCCTGCTGACTCCATACAAATCCTTCTAAATTTGACTCAGTTCATAACGTTAGGAACTGAGTAAAATTTAGAAGGATTTGTATGAGTCAGCAGAGCATAACGGTGCTTATATCTCACTCTAAAACTGAAAGAAAATGCTGAGTTTTGGCAAGTAGGTCTTTTTGATCGTGTTCTTTCTGAATATCTGAACAAATCCCATAATTTCACAAATTTAGTTTTTATGACGTCATCACTTGAGTACTCTGTATGCGTGCCCCGCTTGGAATCCCCATCAATAATACTTGTCAGATAAACCAGAATGAATTCAATACAATGCCTCTCGGTGGATTCTTGGCAAGGACATTGCTTACGATGAAAGGCTGTCGAAGCTAAGATGGATGCATCTGAAAACCTGACGTCTGATACAACTTTTTAAGTATATCAAGGGCTTTTGTAATGTAAATGTGCATGATTATGTAAAGTTCTCTACTTGCCGCACAAGATGTACCAATAGTTAAAAGATCTGAAAACCCTATGCATGTACAAATATCCTTAAGTATTCCTTTTGGCATGCATAGATACATTGATGAGTGGAATTCCTTACCAAAAGATGTCGTTGATGCAGTCAAAGTTAGTAACTTTAAGAGTCGTCTGCATAAGTTGCTCATTAGGGTTTCTGTATCACACTAGGATGTTTTATATTGGCTATATTTACTTGTTACATCATTAGTTAATTAAATTATTTCGTTATATTGTAACTTCAATATTATAGATCTTAGAATTATTTAAACATTTTTAGATTGTTATTGATTTCTTTATGTCATAGGATTTTTATATGGTTGGTATATATATATATATATATATAACTTCACAGGAGTTCAGGCTTCAGGAGTAATCATCGTTTTATTGTGACAGTGCTGTTTCGTATGGTTCAAAATTATATGACCACACTCATCAGGCAACTTCAATGATTTATATATATATATATATATATATATATATGATTTATATATTTATACATATTTATTCTTGGTTTTCAGTCACACAAGTAAAGAAATAAAATCATCTACCATACGATAGATAAAGTCAAGAAATTGAGATGTTCTAGAAGAGTAATAAATAAACAACCTGCCAAAGTCTCGGGGCTGAGCGATATCTCGTACTCGAGTTATTCGGAAAAATGTACCACTCAGAATTATACGGTTTAGTATGGACACGCCATGTTAGTGTCCCTCCAAGGGGTTACAAATATGGTGGCCGGAAACGTGTTAAAACCTCTGGAGTTTACTTGGCTATCGCAAAGGCATTCTTCTCTCTTTCGAGCTTGCAATGCTTCTCCTGTCATGTTGGCTTTTCAAACCTCAAAAACACAAGCTGAATTGATGGTTTCATGTACGTGGCATGCCTGTGAGCAGACATGTTTATGTCACGCACTGTGAAAAAATCAAAAATTCAAACTGCTCTTTTTTCAAAAGAAAGCACGCGACCAAGCTGAAAACATGCAAGCAGATACATTTCTAAAATGTCTTTTACGTGATGAAGCTAAAAATACAAAAATCTGTTTGAGTTTTAGTTTTTTATGACATCATGTGAAACTCAAGAATATAATATATTTACATGTATATATCATATGTATATCTTTTTTCTTCTGGGGGTCAGTTTCTATATGAAGATTAAGTTCTTCCTTGTTGACACCCTATTTGCATTTACACTTTTTTCCAGTTGTATATGCAAATAAAGTTGTTATAAAATTGGAAATAAATTAAGTGTCGTGTAGTGTGAGGCGGCCCACACTTTGCTGTAGGCACATTTTGACTGGAGTGAAAAAGACCTGACCAGGATGTTTAGTGCCTGATTTTTGATGAAATTCCTTTTGATGTCCCCTTGAATGAATCTTGCAGCATAAGTTATGCCTCACTTATCAAGAAATGTAACAACCTTTGGCTGACTGAGAGGTACATTTTTCATTGCATGTGTTTACATCATTCATAAAATGATCTGAGGGGCTTCTGTAATGCTGATAACAATGGTTGAAGATGATGGTGATGATAGTGGTAACGACAATGATGATGGTGATGATTGATGGTGGCGGTAGTAGTGATGGTGATGAAGATTGGTGCTGGTGGTGACCACAATGATTGAGGGAGCCAGGTTAGTGCTGGGGTCCAGCTAGCTACGTGTATGGTAAGCTCAGTATACACTGTACTTGATATTGAGTGTTTTACCAAGATCACTTGATCCTTACACGTTTTCAAGTGTAAAAAATAAAACTTTATTTCTTAATCTTTACTTACAACTGTAGGCATTGTGAAATGACAATATTATTACTTTGACAGAGGCTAAAAAGTCTACATGAAGTTCACACTGAATACAAAGAGAGTCTTGTGCATTTCCGTGAGGCACTAAGAACTGCCTTTCAACAGAAAGTAATGACTCACAGGATGTTTATGGGTCATGATTTTGTGTGATCACCTTTCATGAAAAAGGGATTTTGTTTTAACTGGTTAGTATCGACCAGCCACATGTTAAGTGAGCTCAAGGTGATGCTTAAGGTAATGAGCTTAAGGTAGAAGGTGTGACTGAGCACCTTACCTCCTGCGGTACTACGAGTCTTTCAACCTCATGAAAGCAGACACCTATAGCCATGTTCGGTCCCGAGGGACTTGTACTCCGCATACGGGAAGTTTCACCGTAGTTCAAAAGATATAGGTTCATCCCGTAACCTACGAATCAACTTCCCTGCTAGCAGAGGTCTCCTTTCTCGCCGCCAGAGACCTCTGCTAGCAGGGAACGAATCAACGAGTTCTTAAAAGGCGATGACTGCATGGGTGATTTGTAACGGCCAGGACCCAACACAACAACAATGATTTTACATAGAACTGTCTCAAGATGAAAGAAAGTTTGAATGTGGGAAATTTCCTGCCCTGTCTCTAGCCACACAATAACTGGAAATTTTCCACCTTGGCTTGTGTGTTGTAGCATTGCGGGTGATCTTCAACCATACCGGTAGCGCTTATCATCATTGCTTCTGGACCTTCCGCCTTCATCGTCTTCTTCACTGTCTGCAGTACTTTCTATGCTGTAGCCGGAGTCTAGTGACTTGTATGATGTTCGTTCTTTCGAATGAATGCGCCTCTGTTGTTTTAGCGTCTCTCATGACATATCATAATTGTCAAAATTTTTTGCTGTCTTTGTAATTTTGATCCGATTGCTGTGACCTTGTTCGCGGAATCTGTTCTCTTCATCCTCTCGTCTTCTCTCTCGCTTGCTTCAGCGTCAGGGCACTCTCGTCGCTCGAGTGCTCGTACCCAGAGCCACTCGTTTGGCACGTGACCAAAAGAAACGCGAAATGAGCGATTTTACGATTCAGTCAAATTGGCTTTTTCGAACAATTCAAATAAACGGAAGTAAAACAGAACTCTTACGCGACATTTTACGCATTTGCACAGGGTTAACCACGACCTAAAGTAAGATATTCACAAATACCGGCAGGAAGGTGCCATAAATTTGAAAATTAAACAATAGACAGAGCTGTAATCAGGTCATCTGCTCTCTGAAATTTGTGAATATTTTGCGTTCTCAGTGCTTTTATTATGCGGTCATGGCGAACTCGAAACTGGACTATTATCTGCGAATACATGGAACCTAGACCTAAATTAAAGCTTACTACTTTATCAATGCGCCAAGTAATCGGTAGTGTTAGGCCCGGGTTAAAACGCCGTACTTGTCATGAGCCGAACTTAATTACTGTTTAGGTCGACCCGTTGAGTCAAACGTTGAACTTAATTCAGCCGAACTTACCCAGATCGCGAAAATAAACAGATCGAGGCTGGTTTATACATTAACAATAAACATGATTATGCATTTGGTTCGGCTCATGTGAAGATCGGCCTTTGACCCAAATTTTATCTTCAGGTGTTCTCCACGGCTGGCCAGAAGTGAAGAACGTCTCCTCAGCCGATCCAAATAAAATCAATCAAACTTAACTGGGTCAAACGCCGTACTTCACATGAACTTAATGGGCCGATTTAAATTCGGCTCATGTGAAGTACGGCGTTTGACCTGGGCCTAATTATCACGAGTGTCTTGGTAAAACTGAAACGAGGTCTTTTCTCTTAAATTAAGCAGGACTTTCAAGCTCTCTCTTTGAAGGTTCACAACGTTTTCGCTATCAAACTATGTGAACACTGAATCAGCAAATTTGCCACTGGACCCAGTCCCTTTCTCGCTCTCAGAGTAGGCGATATCGGCCATAGACGTTTGCTTAGTATGCAATTTTAAGTGTTTCTTTGAATGTACTCCCGTCTGAAGTGGAGTGAAGTCATCCTTAGAGAAGGAAACTAAAATAAAACTATAACAGAATAGGTTGCAGAGTAATGTTTGCTGCAGGTAAGTCAGAAAAAGGTTTTATGATATCACATTAAGAGTCTGTAGATGTTTCAGTAATGGTTCAGTATGGAGATGAGATTCAAGGAAGAAATCTCTGAAGACCAACATGAATTACAATAGTGACGATTGCGGAAGTCGAAAGCGAACTGTTCAACCGCAAAATAAACGCTAAGTGTAGCCGCACAGATTCAAGAGAAACGAAAATTTGCTTCAGTTACTTACTTTGATTTGAACTTCAGGCAAGTCTCTCACCTACACTGAAGTTGCAACTTGAGGAACGTTTGCCATCTATAACCCCTTATAAGTATTCAGAATGGCAACCAATTAAATATTGCGAAAGAATAATTGAGCTTACTTATTTTAGAGTAGAATAAAACGTCCAAGTAGGTTTTGTAGATGGTTTTCCGTCAGATTTTTAACTTTCACTTACTAACTCCTCTTTGATTCAAAGAGGTCAAAAGTTTTTAATAGTGAAAGATGTTAAAAAGTAAGTTCTTAGTATAAATTATACATCGTCTCGTGTGTAAGCACTACTCATGCATAGCAAAAGATCGGAGATGACGGAATCTTATGACAAATCCATCGTGACGTTTATTCTGTTCTTGGCGATCGTATTTACCTGAAAATTATATCATTGTTAAACTGAAAACGAAGAATTTCAAGAACGCATGGTAATAATAATAATAATAATAATAATAATAATAATAATAATAATAATAATAATAATAATAATAATAATAATAATAATAATAATAATAATAGCACTTTATTTAACAAGTGAGCACAGTAGTTTAACTAAAGTAATCATTAATTAATTAAAATGCATAATTAATATCA
Source organism: Pachyseris speciosa (assembly GCA_016490735.1). Taxonomy (NCBI): domain Eukaryota; kingdom Metazoa; phylum Cnidaria; class Anthozoa; order Scleractinia; family Pachyseridae; genus Pachyseris; species Pachyseris speciosa. Next base: position 200,337 of record JAEMWC010000061.1, read on the forward strand.
AAATGTTCAGTAACAGAGTTTTCGAGCATTATTTTTCTTTGGAGGTCTTTTACAAAACGCTTCTGTGAGATCGTATTCCTAAGAGATTATTCAGTTTAAAAAGCGAAACGAAAAATATTTTCGCGAGCAGCAACATAAAAGGACCTAAGACCAATGGTGAAATTGGTCCTGATACAAGGTTACATGCTTGTGGATTCTAACAAAGATCGATCACAAGAATACAAGCTAATTTGTGACGCTTGCTTTCTAATTTGAACCACTTCTTCATCAAACCCAAAAATATCCTAAATTCAGTTCATTTTCTAAAGAAAATAGTTGAGCGAAATGAACTCTTGGGCTATCTTTCACAATCTTCGCCGTCTTCGCTAACGTTAGAAAGTGATCGCAGTGTTTTAATTAACCTTTAGTCACCTCTGGTAGTAGTTAAGGCATCGTCAGAAATCGTCGCCAACATCTGGGCATCTTCGGAAATACCGGTATTCATTTGAAAATAGTCGGTACATTTTCGGAAATAATCGGCAGGCAAACCAGGTCACTCTGTTTTAGCGTTATGTCCGTTTTCAAAAATCTCCCGACGACCTTGGGCACCCTAAAGTATCAATTTTCGGGACATTTTCGTTCGAATGCGTGTAGACGTAAGAACTAACGGGATGTAAAAAAATATCCGTTTCCAAATGTTGTCATCTGATGCGTGAAAAGTGTTTCCGATTGTAACAAAGGATATGCGACGAGTTAGCTGACGAGCACAGCTCATTAAGTTCCGCTAGGAAATAGTTCTGCAAGTGTGCACTCGAAGGCTCTGTCGCTTGGATCTTCGATTGTCATCGTAGTTGAGCCAGCAACATCAAAAAAGTGGTTGCTCTCGCAAATTTTGCAAAAGGGCGCGCTTTTCAGTTAAATTGTGTCTGAGTCATTCTTCACGTCATATTCCGCAAAATTATGTCATTCCACAAGTCACGCCACATGCCATTCCGTAAACGTATTCCTTCTTTTACCTTCACTGGGTGTCACACGAGATTTCGAGGGTGACCGAAGTGAGCCACGAGAGGATTAAACCCCCGAAATAAATCTAGCGTGAGACCCCAAAAGAAAGCTTGCTCACAGGCTATTCAAAATGGTGAAAAAGCAGCCGCTAAAGAGGGTATGTCGTTACTGTTTTGTCCAAGAATCCATTGTATTGATTGCCTGGATTTGGATTTGAACATGTGAATGATCATACATGATTTTCATATATTCATTCTCACATATCCATCACTCACGGGTTTATTACGAACCAACAATATGACAACCTCCCATATGGCTTGTTAGCTCAATTGGTAAAGCACTGCACCGGTATCGGAGAGGTTAGGGGTTCGACTCCCGTACAAGCCTGCTTTTTTTTTAGTCTTTATTTTCACTGCTTAAGTACTGTTCATAACTGCGATGATCATTCACATATTCATTCTTTAATCCGCAGTTCAAATATATGATTTGCATTTGGGGGAGCAGGGTTGGCGCAGTGGTGAGAGCACTCGTCTCCCACCAATGTGGCCCGGGTTCGATTCCCGGACTCGGCGTCATATGTGGGCTGAGTTTGTTGTTGGTTCTCTTCCCTGCTCCGAGAGGTTTTTCTCCGGGTAGTCCGGTTTTCCCCTATCCTCAAAAACAAACATTTCGAAATTCCAATTCGATCTGAACGCACGGCCACATGTTGAACGAGCTCTCAGCTCCTCAGGTGGATTGTGGGTAAACAAATTACATTTACATTTTTTTTTTACATATTCATTCTCACGTTGTTGCGATTTGTTGCAATTGGGACCCTTTGAACAATGTCACCAACACTGCCCAACCACTGGTACTGTTGGGAGCGTTCAGTTTGCTTCAACCGTGTCGCTCTCGAATCCGTAGTGCATTCGGCATTTTAATATTTAATTCTCCACACAAAGGAAAAAGTCTAATTTATCGTATGCGAGATTATAAGGCTAATATCATGGGTGACAAATTACTCCTTAATTTTGGCGCGAAATTTCAGCGTTAATTTATAATTTCACATGTGAAATTATAAAATTGTTATGGCAACGTCTTAGTGCCAAGATGGCGTCCATGCAGTTTACATGCTACGGATGAAGATTTTATAGCATTAAAAGACGCTGCAGAAAACCTAAATACACGAAAGAGCACAATCAATTTCATGAATTTCATGTAGGCCAGTTTGCTTTGGAGATATAATAAACTTTTAGCGACAATTCATACTTCAAAACGTGCTAACACGAAGCCCGGACACGAAGACAAATACACAAATATGGCCTCAATCGAATTTTAAGCGCATTTTACAAGGGCGCTGTTTTCAGTTCATTCATGACGAATTATAGCCAATCATGTACGAAGATTTGACAGTTGACTCAACTTTGAAACATTTTATAAACAGCAAGAAGGATTTCAAAGGGCTTTTTGTCGAAAAATTCAGAAAATTGTGAACTTTAGCCAAAATGTGTGCTTTAAACTTTTCAAAATGTGGAGTTCTTGATACAATAAACAAGTCAAAAACCCACGATTGTGAGCGTAATTTGTCACCCATAATGTTAAAAGGTAATCAAATGGTATACTCGTGAAATTAGGAAATAATTTCACTTGCATTTTGTCAAAATTCTAATAATTTCCCTAGCCTAAAGGCTCGGGAAATTATTAGAATTTTGACAAAACGCGCGTAAAATTATTTCCTAATTTCACTCGTCAACATTTGATTACACATACTAATTTTAGACATTTTCCAAAGTCACGGCTTAAATTACATTCACTATACTGGAAGGAAGGAAATCCACCGTATATTTGAATCATCGGCTTCTCACTTGGCAATCTTGTAAGACAGTAACTTAAACAGTTTTTATTGAAGATTTTTTACCGAGTTTTAAAATATGTATGTCCTGATGGAGAACATACAAGCTGGACCTCTGTTCGCTCCCACGAAGGGATGACGCTCGAAACGTTAGCTAATCGAATCCCTAGTGAACGGTGGTCAATTTACATTATCAACTCCGTTGATAAACCAAATTTTCGTGTTTCACAAAATAAGGCCATTGACTTTAAGTGAAATAGAGTGCCTTTCGCAGTAGGTTATAACTTTCCAGTCTTTGCTTCTTTTTTCAGTAAAAGATCAACTAAAATCATTCTATCTTTTTTGCTTTAAGGAACAGAGGTTTTCTAACCCATTGGATCACCATTGTCACTATGGCTGGAGCTCTGACACCTTCAGACAAAGCACTCAATGCCACTGACGGAAAAGCTAATTTTCAGCGACTTACTCGGCTTTTGGTGTGTGGAGGGATCACACTTTTAAGGGAAGTGTTTGACTCCATTCACCCACCAACTGTTCTTCAAGCAAAACTAGGTGACCCTACTATCAAGGCAAAACTTCAGAAACTGACACACCAAAAAGTCCTCACCCAGGCCGAATGGAATAACCTCTACCCATCCCCAGGGGTGTACGGAATGTCAAAGGATTTTGACATCACATTACTCTTCAAATTGTTTAGAAACCTTTGTGGCCTCACCCCTCCAGGGACTGGCTGGAACGATTTGCCGAACATCACAGATCTTTCTCTTGAGTCAGACTTGGTGAGAATTAAATACTACCGCAATGAAGTCTATGGCCACACCACAAGCATGGAAATTTCTGATCCCGAGTTTGTCGATCTTTGGAGAGAAATCAGTGAGGCTTTGTTGCGAATTGCTGGTAGCATATGTAATGTGAAAAGGGTTGAGTGGCAAAAATCCATCGACGCATTTCTGCATGATCCCCTGACACCACATGCAGAAAGAGACTTCGCAGAACTTAAGTTTTGGTACAAGAATGACATGGTTGTTAAAGATGAGTTGATTAAGTTCAGAAATGAAATGGAAAAAATGAACATTGAGCAGCAACAGAACATGTACAAGAATGACATTGTTGTTAAAGATGAACTGGAAAAGCTCAGAAATGAAATGGAACAAATGAATATTGAGCAACGGCAAATGAATATTGAGCAACGGGAGAAAATCAATATTGTTATTCATATTATCACTGAAATCTTTAAGCCCAACACACGTGGATCGTGTGGTACCGTTAGTCCAATGCACTTACCCAATACCCTACAATCTCAGGAAGCCCAGCTACAGCCGGGGAGTGTGTGCATACCTATTTCCTCACAGGAATACCAAACCGCAGAAGATGCAGCTGCTGGGCAGTCCACTTATACAGAGTTGCAAGCCAATCGTCAAACCTCTTCAACTGTTCTTGATTTCTGGCAAGTTGTCTTTTCATTTAAGAAATCCATAGACGTGCTAATAGAATACCTGAGAACAAAGCTTGGGCTTGGCGTTGTTGACAGCAGACTTGGAAGTTTATTGATTACTGTGACCTGCAGCTCGCTGGAAGTGCTTGAGCGAATGTGGGAAGATTACTGCAGCGGCCATCTTAGTAAAGTGGTCCAAGAAACACTTGTAACTCCAGACATTTTGGGAGAGCTTAACGTCAGTGAGGTGACACTCAAAACAATTATCATGGAGGATGAGTACAAGAAACTTAAACAGTTTCTCAAGAACAGATCAGGTGAGGATCTTTATCCTTCTTATGTAGCATGCTCAGAGGCGTAGAGTGATAAGCAAGTAACAGGCACTGATAGCTTCGTTGAACAGTCAATATGGGA
>JAEMWC010000061.1:215000-297500 GCA_016490735.1 Pachyseris speciosa
CATTGCCACTGTGGTAGGAGAGGCTGACCAACGTGAAATTGTCATGAGGAACAGAGCGTTGAAATTCCCCCCATTGAAGCTGCATCTTCTCCTTATTTATTGGACACTTGTAAAACCATCCATGTGAGTGCTGGGTCCTGGAATATCGTTCTCAGTTCTACATGAAGAGACGGTAACTTCATCTAAAAACCCTTTTTGTCCGCTAAGGACACTCCGTCACCTTTTAATTAAATTAACCAAAACACTACATCCAGTCAGGTTGTTTACCAGGTTGCTTATGAATCAAATTATGAATTCATCCACGTGGGGTTTAAAGCACAAAGGGATACCTATGTATAGAAGTAATTGTATGTAATAGATAAAATATGAGCGGGAGACCTTCATGGTGCGGCTAGCCATTTTGAAGCCCATTAAGGTCAGGTGCGAATATTAAATTACTTGTGAAATGAAACTATAGATTGTGTTTGTCATGTTAATTAGTAAAGATCTGTATCGAAGTTAATGCATACTAATTAGCTGAGCAGGACTCTTTTATGAAAGTTAATGCAGCAGTTGATTTGTATTGCAGTTTAGGGAGGTGTACATGGAACTCAAATACTCCTCGTAGATTTAACTCTTATGAAGTATTACGGTTAGACTTTCTAGTCGTCTCGGATAAGGACGATAAACCGTAGGTCCGGTCTCACTACACATGTACCTATATATAATAATCTGTGGGCCGTTAAAGAACCCACGCACTGTTCGAAAAGAGTATGGGACGTAGTACCCGGTGTGGTGGTCTATCCCTATTATTCATCTGTCTTTGACATTCATGTGTGGGTTGGGTGGGTGAGATCAAATATGTGCGGAATATAAATCCATTACCATTACCATTACCATTACTATTTTACAATGTATTCAAGAGACCACAATTTCAAATTTTCTCTAAATTTTTTGGTAGGTCGGGACAACGACAACAAAATGATAGGACTCGCTGCGTTTCCGTCTGAAACGAGGGGAGAATCTTCAGTTTCCCGCTCGCTTCTTTTTGAGCCCTGGTTGGATAAGGATTCATTGCCCTTCTGGTTGCGTCATAAACTTGTAGAAACTCTTGATTCACCATATCGCTCACCCAACTGGCAGAATTTGGCCGAGGAGCTTGGCCTTGAGATGAGACACATTCAATGGCTGAAACAACTAGCACCCTGCTCGTCCCCAACGGACACTCTGTTGAGAATGATGGAGGCTCAAAAATACCCTTTAAGTGAACTAGCCGACACACTACGGAAGCTGGGAAGGGATGATGTCGCCAGTATCATAGAAGAACACCAGAGGTTTATGAGGGAAACACTCGCTGCACACGAAGACCCAAGGCTTTGAAGCATGGGCACGTTCGTCAGTCGGACCAGAGAAAGACGTTTTTCACACATTTGTATGCACTATGACGGTCGAAGGACCCTGACTGCACCTCAGCCGGACATGTAAACCCCCAAAAACCCTTACTTGAAAAAAATAAGGGGGTGGGGGGGGACTGTGTATCCCCAACAAATGCAATATTGTGTGAATGATATATGAAATGAATCATATATGAACTGCGGAAATGAAATCAAATGAGGAATGATCCTCGCAGTTGTGAACGCAATTTATGCAATTGCGAAAAGAAGCCTGAAAACAAAATTCAGGACTTCAACGGGGTTTGAACCCGTGACCTCGCGATTACCGGTGCGATGCTCTAACCAACTGAGCTATGAAGCCACTGACGTTGGGAGCAGGTCAATTATGGGTTCATATGTTCCCGTGAAAGAAATGAGTGTGAATGATATATGAAATGAATCATATATATGAACTGCGGAAATGAAATCAAATGAAGAATGATCCTCGCAGTTGTGAACGCAATTGATGCAACTGCGAAAAGAAGCCTAAAAACAAAATTCAGGACTTCAACGGGGTTTGAACCCGCGACCGGAGCTATAGTTTTATTAATTTATATAAGGATAATTTATTTAACAAATAAAAAAGCCTTAACCGTGCTTTGTTCTGTTATAAGGCACGCAAGGAAGTGACGAGAGCACGAAAGAAGTAGGAAGAAGCACGAGCGTAGGCGAGTGCTTTTAACTACTTCTTGAGTGCTCTCGTCACTTCCTTGCGTGCCTTATAACAGAACAAAGCACGGTTAACGCTTTTTTATTTGTTTTATAATATACTTTTTCCCACATTTGTAGCTAAATTCGTTTCAATTTGTGAGAAAACTGAGCAAATTTTATTCTCAGCTTGCGCGCGCGGAATGGCGTCAGTGATCTTACATGTAGCGTCAACATTGTGTCTTGTTGTAACAATTGCTTTTAACGGGAGAATAAAACCGTTCAGTTAAAACAAGCAGCACTTGGAATTCGTCTCGTCAGTTCTATGGTATGACTGTTAATCGAGAAGTTTATACTTTGAATTGTGAAAAATGCCAGGTTTGTAATGATTTTGAAACTGCACGCGCAGACAAATGGCGTCATCCGCGTGCTTTGTACTCTCATAAGGCACGCTCGATTGCAATGAAAAGATGCGCCAGCTATATTATAAACAAAGGGTAGAGTACATGTAGATTCAACCTTCTATTTTCTTATGCATTATAAATGTGCAATTTGTAATATTGTGCATAGTCATTTATATTCTTTTGTGTAATTATTAAAAAAATATAAAAAAATTAATATTAAAATATTATAAAAAATTATCATTATAAAAATTATATTACAGTAGATGTTTAATTTTTCCAAAATTTACAGTAAGAGGTGGTGTAGATGAAAAAATAGTCAGTAAAATTGAAGCTATCCGACGTTTCGATTATGCTATCACCATTATCATTTGTGCAGTAAAAAAGGCTGGACAAAAGGAGTAGAAGGCAGCAATTTTGAAAATAACTGCTTCAAATGGTTTCATCTGGTGCGTTTTCAGGGGAACTCAGCTCCATTTTTGACAGCTTTTTTATCACAAGGCTTAGTATTTCAGTTGACGTTTCCCATCAGCAGTTTGAGTGGGAAAAGCAAACACTACACTGCAAGCGGCAAAATCGCCGGCTGCCGGCACATTTTGACTTGGCTACCAGTTGGTGACTTTTCAGAATTTTCATAGAACCAGTGTACCCTACTAGTGAGGTACCACTGAGCATCATAAAAAAAGTAAACTTGTACAACAACTGGATGACATAAAGCACATGTGTGCAAGCAACTTGCAATTTGTTTGGGTATATTTCTTATACAGTCAAACTTCCTACAGCTGGACATTCGCAGGACCAAGCAAGGTGGCTGCTTACTATAGGCATTTCCTTACAGGGGATTGAAAGATATCTGGCACTATTGGAGGTTGGGTATGCCAGCCATACATTCTATGGAAATTTGCAGGAGCCAAAATAAAAAAAAGTTTTTAAAGAAAACAGCGGATATTTTAGAAACTGGACACCAGAAACATTTGAGAGACTGACGTGTGCTGTTGCTAAGTGGAGAATACAATGAACAGAGGTGTAATATAAATGGAATGGAACTGTTGTCTGAGCTCAACTTTCAAGAGTTCTGTCTGCTTAAGGGAAGTTATTTTAACTCATGGTGCATCAAAAAAGTGTCTGCTCCCACTTGTGAGAGGAGTCAGAGGGTTATATATGTAGAGTTTCAATAGGGAAATCGGCAGGACTGTTATTTGGTGTCCACTTAAGAGAGGTGTCGGCAAGTGGTCAAAGGTTCAACTGTGTTTTTCATTGTCTTTGAGAAAGTGGCATGCATGACAGTATAATTGAGGCAAAATCATCCTGTTCAGTGCAAGATGTCACACTAGAAGCGTTATCACTACTCAAAATAAATTACAAAAATTAGTCTAAAATACCTGTGCACTTGTGTTTGGAACAGATTTCTTGAGGCACTCATTAATGATATTTTCTGAGAGAGCAGGCCACACAAATTCACCTGAGTGAGAAAGGGGGTAGTATTGTTTCAGCATTTTTTCAATATCATGATATAATGAATATTATGTACTTATTGACTGATTGGGAGGGCCGGACAGAAAAATATTTGGCTTGAGGTCAGGGCGGACAGACCAAGCGCAGCGAGGTCCATGCGCCATCACCAAGAGCCAAATGTTTTCCCATCTGGCCCGACCTAACTCAGTCAATAAGTATTTTATCATAATTGGCCTCCTCAGACTCTTCATGAGCAGAAGATGAAGTTTTTACAAAAAAGTGACAAATTTGCACAGAAAATTGATATAATATGTTGTTTGGTGAAATCCTCTAAAATCATATCACTGAGGGCTGTATGTATTCCTAGAACGACCGTACAGCTTTTTCAGGCCCCGCTCATGCTGATGTGTATGGCCCTCTAATACAGGGATTTTCTCAATAGTTTTACAACGAAAGTGCACACGAGGCTGTACGGGTCATATGATAAACCAAAAGAACAGACACTGTACTGTATTTGTGAACAGGGGATGACACATTTGTGTTACAAATGAAGAGCGCTTGCAAGTGGCTAACACTTTAGGTAATTAGCAGATCACCTGTAGAAAATTCAGGTCTCAATGGGATTCAAACCAATAACTTGCCTTAATTGCCTTCCATTAGAAATTGTGATGATTTGAAAATTTACCTTTTAAAATCAGTAAAGACAGAATGCCAAGAGTTTGATGATTACCAGTAACCTTGTTTTTGGGCCAGTAGGTTATTCAGTGGATTTTTGAAAAATAATAAACATTCTAAATGTATGTTCTTGAACATACCAAGCTTAGCAAACAGAGCTGCACATGACACATTGACATCTTTGGATTTCTCATTTTCTTCCTTAGTACTCGTCGTCCCGTCGAAAAAGTTTCTCAAAACCCCAATGATCTCAGAACACTTTAAGTACAATGATCCTGGAGAAAGTAAGGCAAGGATGAAACTTGTAATGAGGTACTCAGGTGGCTGTCATGGCTGAGGTGGTTATTACATGTAGAATAAAATAAATAGTTAGATGGTTAAACAAATAGTCACCCACTTTGTTATGAGAAACTTAACAAATCGAATGTGGTTGAGCATTGTCTGTACTCTTATCGACAATGATATTCGTCATCATGGTGGTAAAAATGTTGTGGACTCACAAGGTGCAGCCGAGTGAGTCCACAACAAATTTTGACCACTGTGACACTGAATATTATTGTCGACATTAGAGTACAGACAATGCTATTAAACCACCTTCCAATTCTTTGTTACCACCATATATCAACGTCAAAGAAAATGAAAAAAGCCATTGCGTGACATGTTGATGCAAGCAATGTTGTCTAAGACAATGGCAAATTAGCCAATCAGATTGAGAGATTACTAGGAATTGCAGTAAAAATTAATTTTGGATGTTAAAAAAGAGGGTGAGCCTGTGACATGAAGAAACAATGGCTGTGGCCATTTAACCCATCATGCACCGCAGTCGTAGGCTGCACACCACCTGGACTGTCGCTATATCCTCTCCCTACATGAATGGGATTCTGGTTTCTAGTATCACCTGCTGCTGTTTGCGAGGTCCCTATTTAAGACACGCTGAGGTGATGAAAAACAATAAAGGCAAAGTTTGCCACCTGAAGAAATGGCAAAGTGGAAGCTATACAAAACAAGCAATGCATCAGCTTGTAGATCAATTGCCTTTTCAGTGTTGTAAATGTTTACCGGTACTTTTAATATAGCCTGCACACAGGCTCTTCATTTGGGCAATTCAGACGTTTTGCTTTCGAATGACACGCAGTCAAAGCGCGTGGGGTAGGGACTTTTGACCAAGTGCAAATCTCAAGCAAAATAAAGACTTTGCACCCAAACAAAGAGCCTGTATGCAGGCTACTTTTAATAATAATAATCATCATCATCATCAGCAGGCCTCCATCAAGAGAGGGAAGGTGTTGGAACAGTATTTTTTGGGAATGATTTATAATAAAAACATTCAGGAGTGTGTATTAAAACCACCTACCAGGATCTATGATTTTTTTCCACTTTCCTTAGCAAATGACACAATCACCTCCTGATTTTTGTGACTGATCTGAGGCTTAAGGCTTAAAAAAGGAAATTTAATTAAGCAGCATGTTAACAAAGACATCCCCGTATCTTTGGTGTAGTTTGTTGTTGTAACAGAAAGGATTCTGTTCTGCAATGACCTCCAGTCTGAACAGTGGTGGTAGAAAGGATGTGCTCCAGGCTGGTTCAACTTGTTCACCATAAACTGCACATGACTGGTATGCTTCCATCAAGGGCCAAACAAAAGCACTTGATGTTAAAGAAAACAACACTATTGAAGGGCTCGGAGCATAATCAACCTATGTCAAATTTTAGGTTGTTTTTTTGATTTTGCCCAGATTTGTCTGAACTTTTGCATGTGAACTGCAATTAGATCGAAAGAAGATGTAATGCAATTTGCAAACCACTCTTGTGGAAAGTTGGTTTCTTTGTGTGCACAAAATGCATTTTTTACTCACATTATATCTCCAAAACGAAAAAAAAAAGGTGAAAAAAATACAACAATGTTTTTCAATCAAATTGCAGTTCAAATGCAAAAATTTGGACAAATCTGAGCAAAATAAAAAAACTACCTAAAATTCGACATACATGTACGTTGGTTATGCTCCAATCCCTTCAATTTTTCAAGTACATGTAGGTGGAAAGAAAACTAAGTATAGCCAGGGATTCTTGTTCCTCACTGGTGTCAGAGTTTTGTCTTTCTGTCAAATAGCCAGAGTTCCTAGTCAAAGCTGGGGAAAATCCTTGGCCACAGCCCTTACTGACAGCCCTGCTAAAGGGTGGCAAATAGCAAATCTTGGCAAGCAAATACATTGGGAAACACTTCTGTAAATTTTGAGTCTGGTGATCAACTTTTTTTATATAATATTCTGGTATCATTGTAAAATAATTTTCAAAGATGTGTAACCAGTGTGAGAAAGGTAAGACAATTTTGTTACCTGGGAAATAGAATCATAGGCCGGAAGATAAACTGAACCAATTTCTTTCCTGAAACGTTAATAACAACCATGATCAAAACTTAGTTAGTTTGAATTATACAATAGACCACAAGTTTCTAATTGATTTATAGGTTCATAAACCACTTAAGATGTTGAAAGAACACTTGAAGAATTCGTCAATCACAAGCCACAGGTAAGTGATTTATGACTTATTCTTGTGAGAGTGTTCTTCCAACATTCCCAGAGTGGTTTATCAGCCTATAAACCACAGAAACTTGTGGTCTATTGCTTTTATATAATAATTCAGAAGTGCGAAATTTCCATGAGTTTACAGGTACAATAAACCATAGCTGATCGACCAATCAGAGCACGTGCATTGATTTTGTTTTATATAAATTTAAATAAGCAGCAAAAAATGGATTGAAAGGTTCACAAAATTATAATAATAACAATAATCATCATCATTATTTACAGTGTCACTTCTACCAGTTAACCAATAGCGCTTAACAAAGTTGCTAAAATATATAAAAATTACATCATAACTATAAAAATAACTTAAACGTTCACACAGTTACCAAAGGATCTCAACAGCTTCTCCACGATGCCAAGTGTCTGAAAAGAAAGAGAATTTCTTTTTATACAAAAAAAAAAAGATCAAATGTAACTACAACTTAGAAAAAAATAACAAAAAGTGAGTTTTGGATCAAACTCACATGCATTGCTTGCAGAACAGTACTCATTGAACAACCACCTGTAGAGAAAAATTATATAATTTATGTACCTGTTATCAAATTTCCATGATTGCAGTTGTTTGATGTACAAAGTAAGTAAGCCCAAGGCATTAATAGTTAGGCTCCCAACTTGTTTGCTGGTAGATGATTGTATGCCTGCCAAGAGCTAGCCCAGAGAGGTGTATAAACATTATGATCATTATCATTGTATTTCTTACTGGTATTACCGGTAAGCTTGAGGTCAGTGCTAAGATGGCCTTGTTGGTTGTCAAGTGATGCAGTGGCTGGTCTGGTCCAAGCAACACTCTTGGCCCACGTTCTTTCTAATGTTGCAATAAGCTGAGCTTTTTGTCTTCGCCACTCATCCTGAAATTCAATCATGAATTAACCAGGGATATTACAAAGGTCAATAGGTGTGCATTTACATTCAAATCAACATTTCTGGTGGCTTGTTACTTTCAGTAAGGTGTTTCCAGAAAGGGTTGGGAGTGTATCACAGCTATGAGTTTCAGAGATCAACATTACACCTAAAATGTATACACGTCACTGAGTCGTGATGAATTCAGGACTAGAGGTATGCAACCCACTCAGCCAGGAAACAACATGGAGTACAGCATGCACTGTGGGATGTTCATCTAACACAAGGATAGCCAAACTTTTTTGTTGGTACTCCTCTTGCCATGAACATCAAGGTGAGAATAAAAAGAAATGAGGTCAACAAAATGAAAGTGGTTGACTTGCCAATAGACCTTTTTAGCTTGTACATTTTGTTTTCCCATTGTAGACCATGTGATGTTACCCTAGAGATTTGCTTCTTTGAAATTTCGCCTTATTCACATAAATATGTACGCATAATTTATGAAACGATGAAAGGCAAATCCCCTTGGGAAGATCACATGACCTACATTGGGAAAACAAAATCTACAAGCTAAAAAGGTCTATTACTAACTAACATAACATATATGAGAATGAATATATTATGACGTGCCAAAACGGACAAAAATACTTCTTTGATATATATAAGACTTCTCCTAAATATATAATACTTGTTTCATATAGATATAACTCAATGTAGAAATATCTAACTTGTTTCCAAATAAACACAATACTTCTTTGATATATATGACTTCTCCCAATATATAATACTTGTTTCATATACAATGTAGATAAACTCGATGTAGAAATATCCAACTTGTTTCCAAATAAACAAAACATCTTGTAAATATATAAAAATTCCTTTGAATATTTATACAACTTGAGGCACAAATACAAAACTTGTTTCAAATATTTGACTTGGTTCACACAAATAGGACTTGCGCCACATATATAAAACTTCTTATCGATTAGATTATTGCAAATCGATACCACAGTTAGTATCCAGGCCTCTGGAAAACTGGTTTACCTAAAATAGGGAATGTGGAATCCGGAATCCGGAATTCGGAATCCGGAAAAAAGAAGTTTGGTGGAAAATTTTGACAAAGGTTGAAGTCGCTTGGGTAAAAATATGGTCAACAAATTATATGATGACTTAGCCTGGTTTTGCAGCAATCAAGCCCATGAAGTTTATTCTAGGGCGGCATTGTAATACTTTGGTTTTGCTTTTAATAAACTGCCTGATTCCTTTGAAGCACACAGCTTTCAATCACACCACAACGATACTAATCAATGTATTGTGCATTTTGAACACCAAATCATTTTAACTAAAAGCGCCTTTTCTTATTCTTTTGTCAATGAAAAGTGTTAGGCCTGTCCACAAGTTGACGGCAACTTTTTGAACAACTTTCGAGTTGGATATTTCTACATCGAGTTTTATCTATATGAAACAAGTATTATATATTTGGGAGAAGTCTTATATATATCAAAGAAGTATCGTGTTTATTTGGAAACAAGTTGGATATTTCTACATCGAGTTATATCTATATGAAACAAGTATTATGTATTTAGGAGAAGTCTTATATATATATCAAAGAAGTATTTTTGTCGTTTTGGCACGTCATATATTTGAACTGCGGATATATGATTAAATATGTGACTGATCATCGCAGTTATGAACACTACTTAAGCAGTAGTGAAAAGCAAAAGCCTGAAAAAAAAAAAAAAGCAAAAGCAAAAGCCTGGAAAAAAATTCAGGCTTGTACGGGATTCAAACCCATGACCTCTGTGATACCGGTGCAGCGCTCTACCGACTCAGCTAACAAGCAATCTGGGAGTTGGTCGTTTTGTTGGACCAGTTCTCAGATGGCTTGTTACCTCAGTTGGTAGAGCACTGCGCAGGTATTGCAGAGGTCATGGGTTCGAATCCCGTACAAGCCTGAATTTTTCAGGCTTTATTTTCACTACGTAGTGTTCATAACTGCGATGATCAGTCATATATTTAACAACATAACATACTTGTAGTCTGGCAAAATTTACCTTCGACAGAACTAAACCCTACAGCTAATACCCTAGTTCAGATATAACAACGATCATGTTACAAAGCTTTTGCTTGTTATTCACTAAGGTAAGGGCAAAACAGCCACCAGGTAAAACATATTGTGACTGTCAGATTTCTGATAAAAATGGCTTAAGACCCAGACCAATTAAAGGGTGCAATTACAGAACATGTGTGGAATGCTGGAGAATGAGGATAGGGCAGGGCTGTCCTCTAGCAGAGCCTGGTGGTCCCTGGTGACTTACATCAGGCTGATTTAGCAAAGACAACATGACGACTGTGACGACGCCAAACACAAATCTAAAAACCAACTTGACCAATGGCAGAGCAGCAAATTGAGCACCAGAAGTCGTGCTCAGTCCTTTCTGTGTGCTCTCGCATCCTCAAATGACGTTCCCATTCTGTTGCTAAATTAGCCCGTTTACCTTTGGGCAACACGGAAATCTTAGTTTTATTAAACAAAATGTAAATGCTGGACATCCTGAATTTCAAAGGTTCAGAGTTTTGGGCTTCCAAAAATTTTTCTTTGAGCACAGTCCTGTAGGGGGAGGGGGAAAGAAAACAAAAAGAAGGATTAATGAGTATGCTTGCTTACCCGGAGAGATACAAATATCTTTCCCTCTTGACCAGCCTTGGGCAAATTTGAGAGCAATTCCTTCTGTAAAGAAGATGTGACAACAGATGTAAATGTTATAGGTAAAGTTTGATCTCAAGTTATTTTTTTTTAAATCTAACCTAGGTCAAAATGAAATTCCTTCATCTCCTAACCCAAATTATTCATGAGAAGACAAAGGAATTTCATTTTGACCTGGGTTAAATCAAGAATAACCTGAGATCAAATTTAACCTGTAACATAAACATAGTAAATTAATGAAGCACCACAGTGATATCTTAAATGATTAAGAACAAAATTAATATTAAAATCTCACCACATCTTGAACAAGTTTAGCAGCATTGCTATAAGCTGCTTTGTTGAGTTCAGCTGGAAATGCATCAAGTGCTTCATGAATCTGTTAAAAATACATTAGCAGTGAAGTTAATACTCTTATCTCCACCTCAAACATGTTAGATTTGACTGCACTTCTACAGAGATAAAATTGAAGTGAATTCCTTTGCACCAATGTATGTTTTTTTTGCAAGTTTAACCAAGGCAAGTGCATTGCACATGTGTTTTCTTTTGGATCAAATATCAGATGCCTTCAAGCAAGAAAGGCTGTGTGTATTTTCAACTATGGAATTACCTTATAAAGCCTTTCAAGGAGCTCTGCAATTGCATCAGCCTCTTTCAACTGCCTCACAAGGTCATCGTGTTGACGAGCAGCAGCATCAAGAGATCCTTCAACAGAGTTCTGTTCAACAAAAAAAACCTTTCACTTACAGGTGCATCGTACAGAAAACAAAAATAAAAGGAATGGTCAAGTTGATACGATTTCCTACCCATTATTATCTGTGTGACTACCAGTATTTAACCCAGTATTGCTCTTTGAACAACTGCGGCCTGGTTAAGACTTGAATCTTAGCTGACAAGATAGCAGCTGAACCTCTCTAAAAGCTTGGTTCACACTAGCAACATAACGATCAGTTTTACCTTAACATTGTTTTCAAAACCTGCCATTGCATCCAACGGCAATCTCTTTCCATTTGCAATGGCTACTTTCCCTTGCGTAAATTCTGAAATAAAGCTTTTTCTAAAGAGCCAAGTGTCCACGAAAGAGTTTGCGAGTAAAAATAATAAACATGAAATTTCACTGCAACATTGCTGTAATCTGCTCACATATGTTGTTTGAATGTTCAGCAGCAAAGTAACCAGGCTCGGATTGTGTGGTAGGAAGTGGTTTCCAATGGTTTCCAATGCAAACTGTAGGGGCAAGACCCTTTGTGAGCTTGTAACCTCCTACTTTCAAAAGTTGTGAAAACACTGCTTTATGTCATTATGTTCATGACATTATGTTGCTGATATGCCATCAAGTCTACATGCTCACAGTGCAAACACAATGCATAATGCCCTTATGTTGTTATGTCACTACTGTGAACCAAGCTTAATGGTTAAAAACAGAGGTCAATAGGACCACCAATGGTTAAGTTGATAGTTACTTAAGAATAAAATAAACATTAATGTAGGCTAGCAAATTAGCCAATCAGGAATACACCATTTTGCTAATAATCCGTTCCTGGTGAATTGTGGGTAGATCCAGTCCTTTGTGGGGGCAAACGGCCATTTTAGAATGTAATTTGAAATTGTAATTTCGACCGTTTGCCCCCACAAAGGACTGGATCTACCCACAATTCACCAAGAACTCAGATCATTAGCAAAATGGTGTATTACTGGCACTTTCCATGTTTTTGTTCTTGGTCATCAATATTTCTCCTTACTATATTCCTACTTGATCAAACATGTAGGTAAGGAGAATGAAAGACAGATTTACCCAGGATAAAATGCCTTGAAATGTGAGCAAGTTTTCCCAGGTAGTACAGTAGTACCATAAGAGATATATTATGAGCAGTGAAGAGGATATGTTGATAAAGTTGGCATACCTTCAGTCTTCCAGAGACATTCTGTATTTCAGTGAGAAGATTATTAACTTTCCAGTTCATTTCAAAGGTGGAATTACTGAAATCTACGAATTCATCAAATGTGTACTCCTTGTAAATTACTTGAAGGACCTCTGCCTATAACATATTTTGAAAAATGTTAAAAGTTATTGAAGACCCATGTTCATCCAAAACACTTTGCACACTACACTGTTTTTCACACAGACAGAAAATCCACAAATCTTCAGTAGACCTGAGTGAATGCCGTACCTAGTTGATGTTTTCCGACTGAGCAATTTACAGATGTTATCAGGTGTCATGCCATGGATAGCCTTGAAATTAAACATTTATTGACTAATTTAAATCCAATTAATTAATTAATAGTTCTTGATAATTGTTTTATATGCTGAATATCGATTTTCATTTACTGATACATGTACCGCAGGGTATGATGAATTCAACTATCTTATTACCATCCCCATGCATTACCATGAACAAGTACAGTGTAAACAAATACAATGTAAACATAAGCTTGTGTATTAACATTCTTTTGGCTTATAAGCTCTTATATGTTTATATTATTACCCACCCTGCTAGCCGAGCCTTTCTTAAACTCCGAAACAAAGACTTGAGCTGCAGAACTCAAGACAAGCCTCTCAAGTCACTGCAGCCCCAACTTGTGGGCTAGTCAATCCGGCTTTCTGTTGTCAACCGGTTTTTTATACCACACGCATTCAATCTGTTGATAAACCGATGGTCAAAACTGAGCCCACAACACTGAACCCATGCAATTCATTCTGGGCTCAAAATTGTATCCAGGCAACAACAAGCACATGCTCAATTCTTGGTTTGCAAGTGACATTAGAAAAAAACTAAAATTAAATATTTTGAGTATTTACCTTCATCAGGTAAAAGACATTTTAAAGATATATCGGCTGGCCTGTTTTCAGCTCAGTAGCACGCTACATTTTGAAAATAGAGCAGTTTGAATTTTGAAGTTTTCCACAATGCATGACATCTGGATTGCTCATGAGAATCTCACGTAAACAGAAATACCAGTTTACCTCATGTTTTCGAGTTCTGAATAACCAATATGTTAAGAGAAGTGCCTATATGAACGTTTTCAAGTTTAGCCAAGAGAAAAAATGTTTTGAGAGAACCAAACTAAACTCCAGATGTTTCCACTGGATTTCTGGCCGCCATGTTGGTGCCCCTCAGAGGGACACCAACATGGCGTCTCCAGTGAAACCCTTTGCCAAATAACTCGAGTCCCAAATATCATATGGCCCTGAACCTTGGACATGTTGTTTATTAATTATTCTTCTACAATATCTCAATTTATTGTCTTCGTTTATTGAATGGTATTTTATTTCATTTTTTATCTAGTATAAAGGTACTCCTTACAGTAGCTAAAAGAGCTTAGGGAATGGCACTTTGGACTTTGCCAGGACTTTTATATATAGGCAGATGTTTAGAACTAAACCAATGGCGATTAACGTACCATTGAATACAAGGAGCTTGTTCAATGCTCAGCCAGACATGAATAGAGCTAGTTGTTGCTTTTGGCCATATAAAACAAATGATATAAATGTAGCAGAAAGTATTGCCACATGGATACAGAATAGCCATCGTATTTGCCAAAGTATGAATGTACATTCATGTCTCATATGCCATAGTATGAATGTACATTCATGTCTTGTTTGCATTACGCAATGTTTACAAACTAACATGACAGTAGAACGAAAGGCCTAACACGTCACGCTCCATTAACTGCGTTTTACAATGCTGTTATAAAACACTAAATAACTCAATTTCTTGTCTTCATTTATTGAATAGTAAGTGATTTCATTTTTTTATTTGCGTGATACTTGCATGACGTGCAAACCAAGAATAAAGACTTGACTTGATTTCTGCCGAGTCTTTCTTTCGGAGTATAAGAAGGGCTCTGCTAGCAGGGTGATTATTACCAGATTTCGTGAATTGAATGAGTGTAACAAACCACGTACATAATAACTGGATTTCTAAGAAAAATTTACTTATATTACAAAGTCAATGATTTTTAGCTTATTTCTGGGTGTCCGATATTGTAAAACCTAGAAGTGCCACGCAGCCACTCTGACTGGCCAGGCTTTTATGGGATCAGAACTAACAGTCAAAGGAGAGGGTTACCAACTAACAGAATTTGCTCTTATGTCAAGTACGAAGACACTTAATTGTTATCATTCCCTCAACCGTTGTGTGTGAGCAACATTTTCCGAGCTTGAGAGTTTGTGGAAAAGAAGGGAGGCAATATGGCAGCCATTTTGTTTTCCTTCTTTCAGACAGAACCATCAAAGAAAATCAAAGGAATATAATCCCCATAATGTAAATATTATTTGACAGAGAGTGGAGTTCCAGACAACTTGCCCCCCTGGAACATATTTGTCCAACGTAATATACCTAGGTGTTTTCATATTGGGGGCTAGTTGTCTGAAGATCAGGGGCGAGTTGTGTGGGGCTAATTGTCCAAGGGGTGAGTTGTCCGGATGCCAGAGTGGATTGTCATGCATGGGTTTTCTTCTGGAAGATAAAATCTTCGATTCATTTATACCTTGTGTTGTTTTCACTTTGCCACCTTGAAGGGAGCACGCGGGAACCCACAAATATGGATTTGCAGCATAACTTGCCATTTATCTTTATATATTTTTGGATTATATTGAGAGGTTCGTGTCTCTGCTACATACTGTGTGGTTTTCGGATAGCTGAGACAAGAATGTGAAGGTACAGTGAGTGATTTATTTTGCATATTTTCTGGCCATAGATGTAAATATGAGAACCTTTGATTTGCGCTGGCTGAGCACTTCCAGGGTTAAGCTTACAGCATCCAATAAAATCATCATCATCATCATCTTTATTTATTCACAAAATTTTATCATAAAAATGCTCTTCCTAAAAGTTGTGACTGAAACTACTTAAACAAAAATTTAAAATTTTAAGTGTACTAAACTCCAATTTTTTTTCACTAAAATAAATCTTTGCACCTGTTTGAAACGCTTTGCGCCTTTTTTACCAAATCTTGACTAGTTATTTTGACTTTTCCTGGGTGTTAAATTTGCAAATCTGGCCATCGCCTGCCCCACAACTGAATTAGAAGGGGCTTGGAAAAGTCAAAATAACTAGTCAAGATTTGGTTAAAAAGGCGCAATGTGTTTCAAACAGGTGCAAAAATGTTGGGTTTAGCTGCACTTTATTAACAACTAAGTTAACAAAACATACAATAAAAACTTACATGAATTCATCGCAATCTCTCCCGTGCAGGTCAGTTTTGAAGTTGTTCAAACTAGGCTGGTGTCTGATCTTTATAATTAAGGGGATTCTGTTCCACGCTACTTTTTGCATATTCAGTTCTCGGTCTGGAATGTAGTTATTTGATTCAGAGTTTCTAAGATTATGTGTGTGAACGGTTGAGATGTTGTTAAAGATTTGCTTTAGATACAATGGGGAAAGATTATTATGAATTTTGTGTATTGCATAAAACGCGATAAAAATCTGAAAACTTGCCTTCACTTCTTCGGCTTTTTGCAATGTCTTCTTCACACACGAATTTATGTCTTCTTTTTCCAAACGACCAGATTTCAGAAGTACATCAGTAACCAAACTCGCAACTGGCTTACGAATTTTATCAACTTCGCTTCTTTCCATGTCGTCCGCCATTTTGACTCTTCGCGCCAACTGAATTCAAAGGAGATGTACGTCATGTAAGGTGATCATAAACTTCGGAAGATCCACCCGACCTTTGCCGAATATCAGCGAAAATTTATGACGTCCGATTGTTCGTTCGGTATTGCCCCTGTCTCAAAGCGTGTTTCCCGCCGCAGTTCATAAACATTTCAGTTCTCGACTGTTCGTCTGGTTGAAATGGAGGTCGATTTAAAGCGAGTTGCTCGCCTAGAATACCTGAAACTTCGGCAATCCAAGCAAGCAGAGAAAATTGACGCCGTCAAGGTATGTTTCCAGAGAAAATGTCATGTGAATCTTTGCACAAATACTGATCGCGTGTCTCAGCGTGTCTTTTGTCATCTAGCTTTCACCGGCATCAAACTTAATTTTAGTCTTATGCTTTCCTAACACAGTGAGATCATGTTAGTTTTGATTATCTAAGGTTTCTTCACTGAACTAGAGAGTTAGACACTTTAAAAAAGAGGCTAACGCGGCATTGGAAAAGGCCTATTTCTTTTCTACAGCCTGGCTGTGTTAATACTATTCCGATTGAGCTGTCTTCCTCATGAAGCTGTAATGTGCCATGTTTTAATCTCAAATCTCCAAACTATGGCACAAATGGATACTTTCTTCTTTCCAGATCTGTCAGATTAATGGCCAGCAAGGGAATTTATTTGCATCACTGTCAAAATGTCGTTCAAAGGCATGAAAAGATTATTAGCCTCTTGCCAAACAGGTGGCAATGTGGCCTGAATTAAATCGTAACGAATCCCAGGGTAGAAAAGTAATTTATTGTTTCTTTAGCTGTACCTGTCAGCCAAAATTAATCTCCATACTGATTATGAATTTTTTGCCTGTCAGGGTTGTTTTACAGATAACCAGCAACATCTGAAAGAACTGCTATGGAAAAGAAAGCAAATGCAAAGAACTGAAAAACAAGTTGTTCCATTCATCTCTCCAGCTGAACAGCTACCTTCTACAAGAAAAGTACTGTATGACAAAAGTGACAAATCTATTAAAGTGCACTTAACCCCCCAAATTATTTTTTCCACTACCAGTAATATAATACATGTACTTTGTACCTATTCCAAAAACATTTACCACAATAGACTTTATTTCCAGTTTTGGACTTTTTTAAGGGCTTCAAAACTTAAGATAAACTAGGCATCATTTGGTACACGACCAAGCCAGATAGGGCGTGGGTCTACTCTTGATTTGAAGTTACAAACTGCTTTGCATGCATGTTTACAAAGACTAACTGTGATGCAAATCAGTCTGTGACATCAAATCAGGAATTTACTCATGTACCTTACTAGCTCAGTTGTATGACAGATGATGGCTTGATTTTGTAACTTTTACCGCCTATAAAAAGTCAAGATTTGGTTTAAAAAAGGTGCATTTCAAAGAGGTACAAAGATTTATTTTAGTAAAACAAATATTTTGGGGTTCGGTGCACTTTAATATAATTATTATGGGTAACCCCTAGAACTGTCAATAAAGCCGTAGCAGATATGTTTTCATTGAATACCCTTAATGGGCCTTGACTTAATAGCCTGGGGGATCTTGTTGTGGATTCCTTAATTGCAAAGGAGCCAGTTTGTTGTGGATTTGAAGCTTGATGTTCATGTAACATTGTAGCTGACAACTTGATTACCAGCCCAGACACCAAACTGTAATAGAATAGTCAATGATGGTCAGCCAAACAAGGCTTAGGGAGAGTCATTTGCTAGACAAGTTTCTCTCAGCTCTATTTCCCAATGGCTAGCATGTCTACCAAAGCACTTGTGCCAAACTTCATTTCTCAGCATACTAAAAACTTGCAGTGTTGTAACATTACTGGCCATATAATCAGAAAAATCACAGTTTCCACCTGAATCAAATAGTGATCTCACATGCCTTGTCTCAGAAATGTCTCATACCAGTCTTAGGCACATCATCAATCTTTAACATGGCAATATAATTCGAAGTGAGACTCCTTATTAAACAAGGACAGCTCTGAATATGTCATGTCAAGTACTTGTGTATTCTAATTTGCCAAATATATCACTTTTTCCATAGTGTTCTGTTTATAGTGGCTTTGGTCATAGTACCCAACACACAGTGCTAAGGACCTTGTATGCTGTTCAGGCATTACCTCAGTACTTCACTTGGTCACCTCTTCAACAAAACTACATGGTGAGCTTACACCGTTCTCTTATGCTCAAACTTAATGTAGCATGCGAAACTGTGGAGCTTCTTAAGGGTCATAGTGTTCAAACTAGTATGTCTCAATGACCCTGCTATACAGTCAAAAATTTTCGCTTCAGTGACTCTTGCACTATGCAAATCGAGTAGTGCATGGCGCGATTCGCATAGCGCTCAACGCAAATAGAGTCAAACAGGAAATGCGATGCGACTGGCAACTTACTGTTTGAGTGGTACTGTAAGTACGTGCGCTACTGAATAATGTCATGGTAGGTTGAGAAGTAAAGCAGCCCTGCTCCACCCATTTAGAGTTTAGGCATTTGGCAATTTACCCAACTCCAACAACAAAAACTCTTACAAAAACTTGTCAGTAAGGCCTTATGAGTGTAAAATGTTGGTTTTTACATTTGTAAGTAAAGGAGAAAGTTTGAGCATGCTGAGAGAAACTTATTGAAGAAAGAATGAGAACCAACTTGAAACTCAATTATGGTGCTGCATCCAGGAATCAAACCGAGGACCCCTAGGAGGAAGTCAAAGCCTTTCCCCACTTTATTATATCTCTCACTTAGTACGTGCGCTGTGATTGGTCAATTTTGTGGGCCGTATTCTACTGTACGGCCCGTTTGACTTCGACTAGTTTCTTTCCCGCGTGCCGAATTAACCTCAGAGATATAATAAATATCTTACTTACCTCATTTTCTCGGTCTGTACTGTAAGTTATGGATCCTCGTTTTTTTTTCCCTTTAAGTCATGGCCCGCGCACTTCGCGCTTGGGCCATAAATCAACGGGAAAAAACTTGGTCCGTAACTTACAGTACAGACCTCGAACTCGGTTAGTAAGAGGTATGTACTACACCACCCCCATACAGGGCTTTCATTAGAAGCTGGCAACCAGCAAAACTGCCACCCACTTTGTCAGAATTTACCTCTCACTGCCACGTACAGTATACTTTGTCTAGATTTTCATGCAAATGATTACTGGTAAAAAAATTTCATCAGGTCACCACCTACTTTGGTTAGATCAGACAGCTTTTTCAAACAATACTGAAACCCCTAGGCCTGCCTACGGGCAGCTCCTACATGTATAGTGTTAAATTTTTGTCTCACAAATGACAAGATACATGTAGTAAATAAATGCAAGGTACAAGTGTACATGTATCCATTATATTGACAGGTTGAAGATGAGACAGTCCTGCATAACATTCCGTACATGGGAGAAGAAGTCTTGGATCAGGATGGCTCATTCATTGAGGAACTCATCAAAAACTACGAAGGAAGAGTGCACAACACCCCGGAACATGGTACCTAGCGTTATTAATAATCTAGTGTTTGAAGCAGATATAACGTGCACTCTGCTTTGCTAAGGGCAGCTAAGCACTAGGGCATTATCTCCCATAATGCCCAATTGGGCCAATTACAGATTATGCAAATTAGAAAAGAGTAAACAGAAGGTTATCTAGAGGCCACGTTTGTTTTATCTGCATTGAAAGCTGCGACTGAAGACGATGAGTGCCGACAGACGTTTGGAGAGTGAATTCTATTCTTCTGACCTGGTTTGAAACAATGAATGAATAGATAAGCGCATGCATTACCAGATGTGAAGTGTCGACTTCCTCTTGAACTAAGTTTTTGTTTTTAGAACCATGGGGAATGTACACATTTTATTTTTGTAGTGTTTGATGAAGCAGCCCTCACAGATGATCTTCTTGTCCAGCTCGTGGAGGCCTTGAAGAAACACAAAGAATCAAGCAACAAGAAAAAGGAAAGTGAAACGGCAAAGGAAAAGAAGAAAGAACAGAGTGAAGGTAATCATGATATTGTCCTTTAAATATGACCTGGATGATTAATATGTATTCATCATATGATACTTGTATTTAATATGGTGTTGCAGAGGGTTCGTCAAAAGATGAAGCTAAACCAGCAGCAGAGGAAACAGAGAAACATGACGAGCTGTTTGATGCCATTGCATCTCTGTTTCCTGACAAGGGCTTACTGGGAGCTGAGGTTTTTCGGAGGTAAACATGTAATCATTTTGTCTTTCTTAGCACTTACACTGTACAGTTGATTTGGCCAATGAGGAACAAGAAAAGTCATTATATCGGGGACATGGCCGCTTACACAGGGCTATCATTATCAGTGGGGCCTCTTATGGTAGTTAGACACCACTCTGTCGTGCAACTTAATTTGAAACTGACTAAAAGACATCAAGCTTATTGCCCAGGGCTGGGTGTTCGAAAGCTGATTAACTTAAACCAGGTAAACTTAGGTTGCAGTTATTAACTTTTGCATGGAAATTTCTTTTGCTGCTTTTTTACTTTTCAGGATTGGTGTCTTAATCTAAAATTTTGCAGAATATCAGCGTTGAACAACAGTCATGGATAGAGAAATAAACTCCTTGATTAATTTTATAGTCTTGGATTAGGGTTACTCGGCTTTCGAACAACCCGGCCCAGGAGACTTTTCTTGATGTGCAGCTGTATGACTGGCTGCATTGCTGGTGGAGCTTATGTCCTCTCCAACTTTTAACAGGCCATTTCATGAAGAACTGCAAGTACACTTTTTTATTTAAAGATGGTTGCATTTAAGAATGATTGTTCACAGATTTAACTGTGTTTTCATCAAAAACGCCAGGGCTACATGCGTATAGAATTTGACATGGTTCTGAAATGAAATTATCTCCTTTTTATTGCAGATATAGGAATGTGCTGGATCGTAAAAATGGTGAATTGCCACCAGAGTGCACTCCTAATATTGATAGGTAAGTTGCTC
Source organism: Pachyseris speciosa (assembly GCA_016490735.1). Taxonomy (NCBI): domain Eukaryota; kingdom Metazoa; phylum Cnidaria; class Anthozoa; order Scleractinia; family Pachyseridae; genus Pachyseris; species Pachyseris speciosa. Next base: position 236,274 of record JAEMWC010000061.1, read on the forward strand.
ATTGTGTCAACAAACAACAGACTATAAAAATACAGAAATTGACAAAATAATAATGGATTGAAATCTGGCAAACACAGCCAACTGAATTACCTTTTCTGCTAAAAAGAAAAATGTGAATGTTGTTTAGATGGTGAACTTCAGGGTTAGGTGTAAGGCAGTTACTTAAGAGCATGGTAAGAGATCAAAGTTCCTTTTATGTAATGTTTAATAAATGAGCAGGTGTGTTTTATCAAGTTTAAAACATGTGGCCCAGCCGAGTGTTTTAGGACTTGGTAAAACATGAATTGCGAATTTATTGAACGGCTTAAAAAGCTTTACTGTACATCTATCCATTCTTACACTGAAATTTAGATTTGGGGTTATTTTGGCCTAGAAAATCGCATGTAAAATTTAGCCGTGTCTTTATCAGATACAAAAGACTCTCATTAAAAATTTATTAATGAGTTTTTAAGTGATTTTGACATTAATTTCCTTTCTTTTTTCAGCCCCAAAGCACAATCAGTTTCAAGGGAGCAGAGCCTGCACTCCTTTCACATGCTTTTCTGTAGGAGGTGTTACAAGTATGATTGCTTCATGCATGGTGAGAAATTTTCTTTGTGTACTCGGACAGCTCAACTGGGTTATAATCCAGCATAAGAAAGTGCAGTAGTAATTCACAGGCTCAGCTGAAAGAATGGAAATTTAATTTCCAGACCACCTCTTTGAGAAGCTTGGAACTCTCTAATGTTCAGCTTACCATGACATTCCCTTGTGTATTCTGGGTTTGGGATCTTTACAGCTACAGCTGAAACTGCCAGAAAACAAATTTTGATGAGAAATTTTCTGAAGATCTCCAGGTCAAATTGAATCACATGTTAAAATCCTCACCAAGCTTCATAATACATTAAACATAACATACATAATTGAGACTGCCTTGTAATGTCAAAGGTCACAAGCCAAGTGCTTGTAACGTTCCTATATTATTTCACTTTATGTATTTGTTTATTTATTTAGCTAGTTATTTGTTATATCATTCAGAGAAACTAGCGTCATGTATGCTGTATCTAAATCCAAAGGAAAATAAAGCTATGTATGTATATACATGTATGTGCTGCCCTTTCCAATGTTTTAAAGGGACACTGTTGCATAATTTGGGTCTGAACCCGCAATGTGATTGCAAAGAGAACACTTAAATTTTTGTAGTTCCCACGAAGTACTTAATATGAGCATTGAAACTGTTTGTGGTTGTCTATGACCACAGATGACGAGGAGTAAATGGATTGCAACTTATAAAAGTTAGGTTGACTGTTTTCAAGTTTTGTCATTGTGTCCCGGAAAAATCACCACAAAATAATACTACGTCCTTTTCTGTCCAAGAAATAATTAGAAATCTACTTCTTCATGTTAGATGGGCCGATCACATAATGGAAAAAGTACTTCCTCACAATTTGAACACCTTATGATGAATTGTCGTTACAGTGCCCTTTAAAGCTTTCATCACCTCATTGTGGATGGCAAACTGTAATTCACAACCTAATTTTTGTGTTGAGCACTTACTGAGTCTGAGTTAATGTTTATCCTAATGTTGGCACATTTAGTTCTTCTCTGTTTGTCACTGTTGAAGTAGTTTTAAATATGATTGACTCTATTTTACAATTGTTTATGGTGCTTTTTTCCTGATTTAGGATGGCGAACACTCCCTACACAGATAAAACGAAAGGTGCAGTTTATATTGTACATGTACTGTATAAACAAATCCCCCAATTTGACTTGTAAACAGGATGGTATTTTAACTTTTAAGATTTCCTGTGCCAAAGTGAACATATTTATGTGTCTTTACCTGTATATGTGCATGTATGTGATCTAGAAAACAGGCTGTTAAAATACACTCTAGAGAGAAGCTTCAATTTGTTTAAGCTAGAGAAAGAGACAAACTGCTTCAATGGTGAATGTCTATCCAGAATCCTTTTTTTTTTTTACCTTGGCTAATTATTTATTTTTCAATTTTACTGCGGTGGAAAAGCTTCCTTCCATTCTTGAATGTATTACTTTTGTGACATAGCAGTACATATACATGTCTCTACAGTATCTCATAATGAGCACATCCTATTTACTTGATGATTAGAGTCCTGTGGACCTTCAAGAAACAAGTCCCTGTGGCACTGACTGCTACATGCATGTGAAGGTACTGTACATTGGGGAACTATTTTATTTTTAAGAGGATTCAGTGCAGATTTAGTACACCGCAGAAACTGTTGGTTCCACATTTTATACAGATAAAACAATTCAGGCAGATAGTGGTTGCATAGACGCACATGTAATAATAACAATAATAACATAATTTGTCATGACTCACTCCCTTATTATATTTGTCGGCATGAGAACAGCCAGAGCTCAGAACAAAATGGATAATAATAATAATAATTAATTTATAAAGTGCCGTTTCCATTTAGCCCAATGGTGCTGTACAGTTCATTTATTCTACTAGTCCACTAAAACTATTCACTATAAAAAACTGCGATAAAATATTTCTAAAAAGCTAATAAAAAGATAAAAAAGGTAAAAGGCTAATTTGACGACGTTTCGACGTTAACGTAACGCCATTATCAAGTCAGAAAATGATAAAATTTTAGGGCGTATAAATACTAAAAGAACAATAGTTGATTAAGAAGTGTAACAGAAATAAATAACTTATAACTAGACAAAAAGTTTAGCATGTATGGAGTCCGTTTGCACGTTGCGATTAGGGTTGAGTTTCTTGATAAAAAGCATCTCAAGATGTTTGCCAATAACCAAATATTTGTGTTCAGCAACGTGTTGGAAAAGGCGTCAGGTTGTGTAACCGACAAACATCTCGCTGAAGCGCACTGTGGCAGCAATCTTTTGAATGAAAGCCATTTTAAGATTGTTAAGAAATGCCAAAGCAAGTTTGATTGTTTAGTGTTTGAGATGCTTTTTATCAAGAAACTCAAACCTAATTACTCGGGCTGCCCGCGTCTCACGCGGCGCCCGGGTCTACAATTACCGACGTTTCTTCTTTTGTTGTCGAGTATCATCCACAAAGCTCACTTCCGCCATTTCTGCGCAAGCGTTAACTATTTTTAACAGAGTCATGCCTGTTGTCACGTATTGGAAAATGTCGATTCACCTTGTGTCTTTTGAAGTCTGAACAAACAATATGTTAAGAGAAGTGTCTATGCGAATGTTTGCAAGTTCAACAGAGAGAAGAAAGCTGTTTAAAACATGAGTAAACTTAACTCCAGATGGACTACTGTGTTTCCTCGTGTCTGCTTCAGTAGACTGCGAGTAGTCTCTAATTTTGGCGATGGATTGTGGGGTGGGTGAAAGACACGTGCACGCGCGAAGTTGCGAGGAGATACAACGCGAGGGGAGCGCCAAAAATTAGAGACTACAGACAAAGGGAGTTTGAAATTTCACGGCCGAGTGATTCAGAAGTGTAAATCTCATATCAACAGCAAGAATGATGCCTGTTGTCACGTATCGGAAAACGTCGATTCACCTTGTGTCTTTGAAGTCTGAACAACTAATATGTTAAGAGAAGTGTCTATACAAAAATTAATGTTTGCAAGTTCAACAGTGAGAAGAAAGCTTTTAACATGACCAAAATTTAACTCCAGATGGACTGCCGTGTTCCCCGTATCCACTCCATTGAGATGTACATTTTGTTGAATAACTCAAGTATGGATATCACACACCCCTGAGACTTTGACAGGTAGTTTATTTACTATTTTCCCACAATATCTCAATTTCTGGACTTTAAGTTCTGAATGATAAGCGATTAGTTTTTACAAATGTACTAGCGTCACTTGAAACTGTCCAGAAACATTCCTTTCTTGTGTTTCAAATGACCCTAGATTGACGTATTTGTAAACAGTTTCACTCTGCTAATTAATTTTCTACTCACATTTCACCGAGACTCCATTAACGTTTATGCGAAAAAATCTTACATTGTTCGATAAGCGTTTCCTTTCTCATCGAAGTGAAAACAATTGTGCTTAGTTTTTTTTTGAATCAATACACTATTTTTATCGCCTTGCATAACGATAAACCTCTGTGGCCTAAAGGTCATTGTTCCTGCCTGTGACGCAGCTAACCCGGGTTCGATGTCTTTTAGTGGTATATATCACAGGCTTTATTTTTCTGTTTCTCTTTCTCTTGTTCTTTTAGAAATATTTTTTACAAGTGTTATAATTATTGTTCTCAATGGTTGAGCTGTATTTTAGAGGAATATATGTTGATAGGGGTCTAAAGAAATAGACTCCAACACAAGCTAAACACAATGCGTCCGATGTAAGAAAGACAGACTTCCCGCTATTCTTTTGTTTAGCGCTAAGTTAGGGATACAATACTGTTTTTTGCAAGCCCGAGTTTAGGCTAATTGTAGCCTCTTGTCTCAACGTGCAAACAGACTGCCACAGTGCGCTTCAGTGAGATGTTTGTTGGTTACACAACCTGACACCTTTTCCAACACGTTGCTGAACACAAATATTTGGTTATTGGCAAACATCTCGCTGAAGCGCACGGTGGCTTCAAAGCAAGTTTGATTGTTTAGTGTATGAGATGCTTTTTATCAAGAAACTCAAACCTAATCGCAACGTGCAAATGGACTCCATACATGCTAAACTTTTTGTCTAGTTATAAGTTGTTTAATTCTGTTACACTTCTTAATCAACTATTGTTCTTTTAGTATTTATACGCCCTAAAATTTTATCATTTTCTGACTTGATAATGGCGTTACATGAACGTCGAAACATCGTCAAATTAGCTTTTTACCTTTTTTTATCTTTTTATCATGCTTTTTAGAAATATTTTATTGCAATTTTTTAAAGTGAAATGTTTTTCAAAGCCACTTCTTTTCCATATCCACTAAAACTAATACCCTTAAAATGACTGAACTTTACATTTCTTTTCTTATGATATTCTCTGACTGTAGTCTTGTGCTATTTGTACTTATCACTATTTGAGCTTCAAGAGATAAACTTGCAGAGCATTCTCTGACTGTAATCTGAGGACCACACCCTCTTTCTCCTTGTTATAATAACAGCATTTGCATGAGGGTGATGGCCAGGGGAAGTCTTCTGAAGCAGTTAGTACCAGAAGGCGCAGCCGAGCTAGCAGCAGAGATGTCAAAACAGGAAAAGGAAATACTAAGGGTTCAGGTTTTCCCAGTCCAGACCATGGCGTGGTAAGAGAACTCTAAAACTCATTTGTTGCTACTTGCACAATAATCATTGCATAGCTCTGTATATACAGTACCGCTCAAAAGTCATTCAAAATTTATGACAACAATTTTTGCTTCAGTGACTCTCGCGCTACGCAAATTGCACAGGAAATGCAATGCGACTGGCAACTTACTTTTAAGTGATACTGTAACATGTACTATGAAGTTTGGTTGGTCTTTGTTGTTAGTCTATCAGATGACTACACACCGTGATACAGTATCCCTTTAGTGATCAGTTTTCATTCATATCCATGTGTTTTTTCTTCTGTTTGGCTGAATAAGATGGTAAATATTAGATACTGGTAAGTAATTTTCCAAGCAATCAATATGTTTTTAAACTGTAGACATTTTCTGTTTTTAGCAGCACATAAGTTATAGGAAATCATAGAATACTTCTATGATCAATTTAAGTATTAGTTGGTTTTGAAATTTTTAGTTTTGTTTCGCCAGAACTGGCTAGTTAATTGCAAATCAGTATTTCCAAGAGATTGGGGGAAGATTGCAAACCCCAAAAGTCCAAAAAACGTCAAAAATCTTCCAAAAATCAACAGTTTTAAAGAAACAGCAGAAGAATGCTTTTAATGTTTTTCCTTTGGTTTTATCAAGGCTGGGAGAAATAGTCCAGAACACTTGATTGTGTCGTCTGAGTGGAGTGGAGCTGAGGCATCACTGTTCCGTGTTTTGAGGCCAATCTACTGCAACAACTACTGTAGCATTGCTAACTTGATTAACACAAAGGCTTGTAAAGAGGTAACTTTATTCGTTATGCCTTGTTGTCTTGTTGCTACAAATATGTTCTCAGACCTAGCTATTTTCAGCCCTTTCCCAGTGGACCTTGTTTAGCTGTTGCAAACAAATAGGCCCTTTTCAAGTTCGGTGTAACCTCTTGTTCAAAGCCAGTCTGGATCTGAAAAGTTTTTGAAGTTTAAAATATGAGTTGTATTTGCTAGTAAATGAGAACTTGTTTTCTTAAGAAGGCATGTACTCCAGGCCTCGCTTTCATGAAGAGGCTGAAAGCAACTGCAAAATGCCCAGCTATTCTTAGTGTCATTTTAGTCATTTAGAGCGGTTTTCAATAACTTTTGAGAGTCGTAAAACCAAAACCAAAGCAATTACTTCAGTCAATTAAAACAGGCGCAAACAGTGCGGTCAACCAATCAGAATTTCAAGTAATTACATGTAGCCGGCGTAAAGCGCGGGAATAGAGCGGTTTTCAATTGAGTGTCGTAAAACCAAAACCAAAGCAATTACTCCAGCCAATCACAACAGAAGTAAGCAGAGCAATGAGCCAATCAGAATACAAAGCAATAACATGTAGCCGGCGTAAAGCGCGGGAAAATACGCGCGTGCAAGTCACAATTGGTTTTGGTTTTACTTCTCATTGGTTGAGAAAGTGGCGCGAGTTTTCCTGGCCAATCACAAAGCGGAGCAATGCAAAACCAAAGCAAAACAATAATTACTTTCGACACTCAATTGAAAACCGCTCTATGTGCGCATGCAAGTCGCAATGGTTTTGATTTTGGTTTTGCTTCTCATTGGTTGAGAAAACAGTGCACGTTTTGCTAACCAATCACAGATCGACGTAAAGTAAAACCAAAGCAAACGAGAATGACTTTCGACACTCAACTGATAATCGCTCTGGCACACTCTGAAATTAAATCTCACATGAACACCTCCGAAATGAGTACTCGCACTCAGAGTTAAAGTTTAAACTTTAAATCTACGAAGTTCATTGAGTTCATTCTGTAAATGGATAATTGTATTTGAATCACTCCTAAGGTGTATCTCAGGGCGTTACAAGAAGCACATGAACCGCTACCAACTGCTGACGATCAAGATACCCCACCAAGAAAAAAGAAAAGGAAACACAGGTTTGAATTACATAGCATTCAGAGATTCCTGTAGAGACCATCAGTCACTATGTACTGTACACAGCCCTCTCTTTGGGTGCCTGTAGAGAAACCAGACTAATAGACCTTATCACAGTTTTGGAAGCCATCTTGGCTGGTAGGCAAACAACAGAAATTACAGTGTGTGTATGCAAATCTGTGTGTATGCGAAACTGCGTGAAGCACTTGTTTCTGAGCAAAAAGTTATATTGCTAATTAATGGTACTAGGCAAAGGGTTCCACTGACAAAATTTGAGGGAATTAGCTGTGCCAGAAAACGTTCTCTGGCCTTTTTCATTTTTCCATACGTTCGTCCGTACTTCTTTGCCGCGGGCTGAAAAATTCCCGGGAAAAAATAACAGACGAACGTATGGAAAATTCAAAAACCCAGAGAACGTTTTCTGGCAAGGCTAAATCCCTCAAATTTTGTCAGTGGAACCCTTTGCCAGGTACCATTAATTAGCAATATAACTTTTTGCTAAGAAATAAGCGCTTCATACATTTTTTGACAACGGATTTGCGTACGAACACCGTAATTTCTGTTATGTTTGCCTACCCGCCAAAACAGTGATAAGGTCTATAGGGATTAGCTATAAGCATCTACCATAAAATTGCCCGAAATGTAAGTTTTGTCAAAAACCGCCGAAGGGATTCAACAGGAATAAAAAAAGAAAAGAAATGAGATTAATAGCGCTGAGCCGTAATCTGCTATCATATTTTTCCAAAATGTAGTTTTCGTCAAAACCCACAAACGGAGAAAGCAACAACAACGACTGGGGAGTAAGAACGGATAATAAACGTGAAAAGTTTAAAACAAGCTTTATTTACTCATGAAAACAGTGCTGTTCAATTCTAGCAAGAAGAGTGAGAGTTGGCATTTAAAGGTACAATCTTGGAAGCAATTTAACAAATCGAAATGAATATTTCTTAATTAGTCCACAACATTTTGACCACTATGATGACGAATATCATTGTCGATAAGAGTAGAGACAACGCTAAACCACATTCGATTTGTCAAATTATAGTCTTGTTAAGTACAGCTCATGATCGGAGTTGGGGTGGAAATTCGAGTATAAATAATGTTCATGTATGTTTGTATGTATGTAATGGTGTTGTGATCAGTTTGTTTAAAGTTTCCTGCTGTTTTCGTATTTTCAGGATGTGGTCTCTGCATTGTAGAAAGATTCAGTTGAAAAAAGGTACAATGACAAACCTTTTCACTCATTTGGAATGGCCAAGATTAAGTGAACGTATTGAAAGCGGAATAGTCTTGGTGGTTTTATCGGGATGACGTGCAATAAGCGCACAGGATAGTCTGTCTGAATCTGGCGCTTTTACCATTGGCACGAAAAAACCGGTCGGAATGGAACTCTGCCTATGGTACAGGCTTTTCCCGTTAAAGAGATTGAAAAGCGCGCGAAAACGGACCGTGACAAGCATGGGGTGACAAATGGTACAGAAATTTTCCAGTCACTTCGGTTGGAATGGTAAAAGAGGAATACGTCTGAGGATTTCCATATTTTTCGGAAACTTTCGGGTAGAATGAGCTGTATCATTTTGATTTCCAACCGGAATTGTCGGTTTTTGTTGACAAATGGTAAACGACCCAACTGGCCTTAGTGCCACGTAACTTTCGTGGCGGGCGCGCTCGATTTCCCGCCAAAAGTGTTCCCAAAGAAACGCATATTCTGCGTATTCCTAGCAAAACATAGGCCGCTTTCCATTTGAATAAAAAAACAGGGAAGAATTTTCTGTTAAAAGGAACAGGACAATTTTCCTCAATCAAAATGGAACGGGACGAGCATGTTCCTTTTACACTGGGTTACTCTTTAAAAAACTGGGTACTAACAAAGACAACACCAAACCCGCAAAATAAAATAGAATAAATGCAAGGCTGATGCTACGTGAAAAGTTGACTTTGCGAGACACCAACATGACCGAAACTCGATAAAGAAGGGTTGCAGCCATGGACAGCTGTTTCGTCCTTATTACTCTTTCCAAACCCGCGTTTAATTCATCAAGGGGCATGGAATTAGTGGGATGCCACAGTTGGTTCAGGATTTTTCGATTATTCCGGCAAAAACGACAAAAGTGGAATAGCCCAGAAGGTATTCCTTTGTTTCGAAAAATTCCCGGTGGAAAAGTCTGTTCCATTTGATTTACCACCGGAACAATCGGGTTTTCCATGCAAAAGGAAAGCGCCCTCGATCTTGATTAATTATGTTTCTTTCTCTCTTTCAGATTCCACATCTACCCACGTGTATAACTACATACCGTGTGACCATCCCGGGCAAACTTGTGATCAGTCGTGCATCTGTGTCGCCACACAGAACTTTTGTGAGAAGTTCTGTCAGTGTAGCACTGACTGTAAGACACGAAACTAAACTTCTTTCCGTTTAAAGGGAACCTCCACTCTTACAAGAAATTGACGCTAAATTGGATCCATTTTGGATTTGATGACGCATGATGGTTGCCCTATTGCTTCCTGACAATAACTGGAACCATCACGCGTCATCAAATCCAAAATGGCGGCGCCCATGAAACAGCGAAAGCAGGCGATGATGATATCCATTTTTTTGAACACTTACCTTTTATGTCCATGTTTTAAAACAAAATTTGTAATCTAGTATTCAGCGTGAATTTGTTGTAAGAGTGGAGGTTCCCTTTAAAGTGTCTATATCGTCTGCTTTTTGTGGTTCTGGTATGTACATGAAGAGTAGATAGCTTTTCAGGAACGTTTTTTCGAATTCCGCCGTGTTTTTGTCCTGAAATCGTCGTTCAAAGTGCCCGCTTGAGCCACGCCCATCAAACTTGACCGAGTTAGTAAGGGGCATGGGTCTATTCTTTCATGACGTCACAAACTGATTTGCATCGCATTAAGTCTTTGTAAACATGAATGCAAAGCAGTTTGTGACGTCAAACCAGGACAAGACCCATGCCCGTACTAGCCCGGTCAAGTTTGATGGGCGTGGCTCAAGCGGGCGCTTTGAACGACGATTTCAGGGCAAAAACATGGCGGAATTCGAAAATAAAATTTATTGTGGTACGTACCAGAACCACAAAAAAAAAAAAAAGAGAGAAGACGATATAGACACTTAAAGTGCACCTAACCACAAGTTATTATTTTCCCTAATATAATACATCGTACCTATTATAAAGACATTTAGCCTTTATTTACAGCTTTGGACTTTTTATGGGCTTCAAAACTAAAGGATTTAGGTAAAATAAGCATCATTTGTGACACGCCCAAGTCAGCAGGGGCGTGGGTCTATTCCCAGTTGACGTCACGAACCGCTTTGCATGCATGTTTACAAAGACTTATCACGACGCAAATCAGTTTGTGACCTCAACTGGGGAATAGACGCACGGCCCTTAGAAGCTCAGTCGTGTAACAGATGACGGCCAGAATTCGTAACTTTTACAGCCTACAAAAAGTAGCCTACGTGTAGCCGTACCCACCCCCCGAGGAAAAACTGGGGAGGAGGGAGCGTCGTTCCCTCCCCAGTTTTTCCTCGGGGGGTGGGTACGGCTACACGTAGGCTAACAAAAAGTCAAGATTTAGTTTAAAAAAAAAAGCCCAAAAAGGAGCAATGCGTTTTGAACAAGTACAAAGATTTATTTTAGCGAAAAAGATATTTAGGGGTTAAGTAAATATATTATTAATTAATTATATAAATGCGTACTCTTGTTAGCATCCTACTTATATCACGAGGAAGAAATTTAATTTGTGAATGTTTGTTTCTTTGGCTACTTGTGTAAGAACATTGACTGTTTTTAATTTCTCCCTCCCCTCCCTCCTCAGGTCAGAACCGTTTCCCAGGATGCCGTTGTAAAGCGCAGTGTAACACTAAGCAATGTCCATGCTTCTTAGCGGTCAGAGAGTGCGACCCAGACCTCTGTCAGACATGTGGAGCTGGTAAGTTGGTAAAAAGTTTCTTAGCTTTCCCATCCTATCCACGGTAATAGTCAGTGGTAATATTCCTGATGAGTTACGTTGCCTAATTACATGAAACCACTGGGGAACAGCTTTCTTTTACCAGCACAACTGACTACATTTTTTAAATCCGCTTGGTCCTTTCTCGTTATCGGGAGATGTGTCAAAGCTAAATACGTACCGGTCTTTGCTTAGACCCTTCAGAAACGTGGACACCCAGACATTCAAATCAGGTTTTCTGTTGAGAAGTCCGCTTTGTGTAAACGCGTTGTTTTAATAGCCTGTTATAAAGATAGAAATTCTTACATAAAACGAGTACACGTGATTTTTTTCTTTATTCAGATAGCTTCAATGGAAAAACCTGCATCAGTTGTAGAAATGTTGGCCTTCAACGCGGTCAACGAAAGGTGACGTTTGTGTTGTTGTTGTTTTTTTAGATAATAGGGGACTTAAGATTTGAGTACGAGTACGAAATCGAGAACTCCACAGATCCCTTACCTCTGCCCTATTGCTTAATAACAGAAAAGGAGATTTTAGAAACAGGATTTATGTACAGAGTAAGGCGCGCGAACTAGATGTAAAAAGTCGTACTCGTCCTAATTCTCGTACACTTTGTCAAATTTAAAGCACCCTAATAACATATGTTACTCTTTCCAGCAACCTCTTTACATCTAGAATCACCTTAGTACCGCCCTCACCCCACCAACAAAATTAAAAGTGATGAGAGTTACTCCCGAAAGAAGCGACCTCAAACGTAGCTGACATTTTCTCTAACACGCTCTGGACAAATTATGCTGAGTGCCTGTAATATTATATACTGAAATAATTCTCGACCCATAACCCTCTTAAGCTACAAGTTTTGTTAAAAACTAACAAGCAACTAAACAAAGCAATAAAGGGCGGTTCTAATGGTAATGAATTTGTCAGTTTTCTTCCCCTCTCAATTCTTTCACATAAAGGCAACAGTCATACAACTTACTGAATCAGTTACGAGAGCGGTTTTCAATCGACTTTCTAAAGTAATTCTCGTCTGCTTTGGTTTTGCTTTTCTTCGCTCTGTGATTGGTTGGCAAAACTCGCACCACTTTCCCAACCAATGAGAAGCAAAACCAAAACCAATCGTGACTGTTCTTCCTCGCGCATGTTTTTTCTCACTTATCGCCGGCTCATGTAATTGCTTCGAATGTCTGATTGGTTCGTTGCGCTGTTGGCGTCTGTTGTGATTGGTCAGAGCAATTGCTTTGGTTTTGATTTTACCACACTCAATTGAAAAGCGCTCAATTTTGCTGACTGTACGTTTTCCTCGTGGTTCTCATTTTGTGAAAGTCGTACATGTTGCACTGTTAGCAACCCACACCTGGAATCTCACGATATTTGTCCCGATGGCAATAAAATTTGCCAAAAAGGAACATGATACTTTCCTGTCATTGACACGATGCGGTCTGGTTCCTCTAGCATCTTCTACTCGCCCCTCTGATGTAGCTGGCTGGGGAATTTATATCAAAGAACCCTGTAAAAAGAACGATTTCATTGGAGAGTACTGCGGAGAGGTAGGAATGGTTCTTGGCTTTAAAATTTTGTAATTGTAACATAAGATTTTTACTGTTATCTTATGAATAAAGACTGCACTGGCAAAAAGAGAAATATTTGAAAATAGTGAATAAATTGCTGTGACGAGGGCTTTTGTCTCTTGCACGTTATTTTACTGATCCTAGACCTGTAATTTGCTGTTTTCTTTTAATTTTTTCTTTACCTAGATTATTTCTCAGGACGAGGCTGACCGCAGAGGGAAAGTTTATGACAAATACATGTGTAGCTTCTTGTTTAACCTCAACAATGGTAAGAAGATAAATACAGTAAGCTTCTAAAAGATTCTCCTTTAAACTGAAAAGCCAAACCAGCGATAATCATACCTGGCCAATGACTGCCCATGACAAGTATCACATCTGACTCAGTCAACCAATCAGGAGTCAAAGCGAGAATGGCGGGAAGGGAAAACATGCGGCCTCTGTCAGGTGCGGTGAAACATGCAGCTTATTCCAAGAGCGCGAAAAACAATAACGAAAAACACAGGCGTTACCAACAAAAAGCCTTCATATATTCATTCTCACAAAAAGCTTACAATCAGTGCAAAGCGCGGGAAATTGTGCCACTGTTGCCAAGCGCGGGTAAACAGTTTGCAACTCGTTCTTAGCGCGATAAATAAACAATGTGGTTTTTTGGGCGGAGAAAAAATGTAACCAGCTGTTCCTTTCTTTCAGACTTTGTTGTGGATGCCACTCGCAAGGGAAACAAAATAAGATTTGCCAACCACTCCATCAGTCCGAACTGCTATGCTAAAGGTAACAGAGGTAGCCGCAGGTACAGTCAACTCTCTCGTAAGCGGACACCCTCAGGAATTGGAAAAAGTGTCCGTTAGTAGAGCTGTCCGCTTACGAGAATTATTCCCATAAGCGAGCACCCAAGAAAAATATGGTGGATGTCCGCTTACGTGAGAGTTAATTAGCGGGTGTTAATTACATATTTTATTGGGTAGCCAAAACTAGCAACTGAAACTCTTTATTGATGTCAAATGGAAAGAAAGAAATATACAGTATTGTTTTTACGTCGGACTGTTGTTTTTTGTTTTCGTTTGACAGCTTTCTTTCCCGCGGACCAATGGAGACTTGACAAAACCGATCCCCACTGTTTTGTTGCTCTGTCGAATGTCATATTTTTGTTGATTAATTGCAAATTAAAGACAAATTCCATTGCCGAGAGTCAATTATTATACATGAGGTGTCCGCTTACGAGAGGGTGTAAACAAAAGAAAAATCCAATTTTTAATTTTCAAAAGTGTCCGCGTCCGCTTATGAGAGAGTGTCCGCTTACGGGAATGTGTAAATACAGAGTTTGACTGGGAGGTAAAAGGGGAATTGAAAAAAGTGTCCGTAAGTAGAGCTGTCCGCTTACGAGAGTGTCCGTTAGCGGAGAGTTGACTGTAGTTAGAATCTCATGCCTTGAGTTGAACGTCTGGCAGTTAATAATAATACTAATTACTTAATTATCCTCTCCCCGTCGGGGATTTTTAGGGATAATGATACAAATACAAACTATGTGAGAAACAAATAATTCAAATAAACTCAACATGATAAGAATCCCAACTGGCCGGAGGCAAACCAGTTGGCTATTTACAAGGATGACCGAGGCGTTGAACCAGGGACTACCCAGAACAACACCAGCTAGCGGCCAGAGCGGCATTTGAATCTGGGGCAACCGCATTGCAAATCCAGAGCCCTAGGGGCTCGGCCACCCTGTCTCCGTTCTACTTTAATTAAGCTTTACCTTTGCTGAAGAAAACGGCAATTAAATTCCATACATCTTTTCTATTTCATTAAATGAAGGATTTTATTCAAAGTATCACGGGAAATTACTTCTCATCACGTTTATTAAATTATAATCATTTGAACCTCGGGAAATTTCAGCTTAATAACTTGCCTCATCAACACGCTCAGAAGTCAAAACCACTCTGCCCAGCAAAGTAAACAGTACCACAGGAAAATACTGCTCAGTAGCTTTCACTTGAATGGTCACACTTGGTGATTTCATCCACAGACTCAAAGTTAGAAGCAACTTGTACAGCGTAATAAAGAGCACCACCGGAAAGTGCTGCTAAGTAGCTTTCATTTGAACGGTCACACTTGAGGATTTCATCCACAGACTCAAAAGTTAGAACCAACTTGTACAGCGTAATAAACAGTACCACAGGAAAGTGCTGCTCAGTAGCTTTCGCTTAACGGTCACACTCAAGGATTTCATCCGCAGATTCATACCTTAGAACCAACTTGTACAGCATGATAAACAGCACCACGGGAAAGTACCTTAAGATTTCATTCACGGGCTCAAAGTTTAGAACGATCGTACACGGCGTCATACGTGGCACCACAGGACAGCAGTAACATAGTGGTGCCCCTTTTAAAGAGCTTCTATTACGCAAACATTTCTCGTAAAGCATTACACATTATGAAATCCCATTAAGCCCCGGAGACACAAGTATAATCGTTGCTCTGATTTTTCAGTGATGATGGTTAACGGAGATCACAGAATCGGCATTTTTGCCAAGAGGGATATTGAAGCCGGCGAGGAACTGTTCTTTGATTACAGGTAAGGATACAAGCAGACGTGAAGTTCGTGAGCAGGCTCTTCTCTTTTTGTGTCCCAGCTCGGTTCACGTTCAAAAGGACCAATTTTTCATCATTCAGTAGCCGGCGTCTTATTTTCAGAGAAGCGACAGTTAATTCTGAAATTTATCTCTCGTATGGCTGACAGGGCATTGCTTCTCTCTGAAACTGGCCAGCAAAACTCGCGGCGCTTTTTCAACGAATGAGTACCAAAACCAATCGCGACTTGCACGCTCTCACATTTCCCGCCCTTTGCGCCGGCTACATGTAATTGCTTCGAATTCTTATTGGCTCATTGCGCTTTTTGTCTGTTGTGATTGGTCAGTTTAATTGGTTTTGTTCTGGTTTTACGACAAATGCAACAACAGCTTTATTTATCCCTTGTTATTTTTTAATTACATAAACTCTCAAATAGTGACAGTCAATTGGGTTCATTTTGAGTCATTTCCAAATGTGCGCTAATACAATGCTCTAGATAGCCTAATCTGATCTTTTTTACTATCACAGTTTTCTTTTCTGTCCACAGGTACAGCGCAACCGACGCTCTCAAGTTTGTAGGGATTGAACGGGACGTTGACTTCGCTTTACGATAGAACAAAAACCGACCTCTCCTGGAAACAAAACGTATCACATGTATCGGAGATCACTCTAATAAAGCCAGCTAACGCGCTGATGTTTGCTGTTTCTCCTGTCGTCCGTTTAAGCGCACGATCTATAGTAAAGCGAAATATGTCAAACGCCACTAGTGAACTTTCTTGCATTTTTCTCTCAATGTTTTGTATCATTTTTGAAAAATAAATGTTATTAAATTTGTTAATAAGTGTTTAGTGGTGTCTAAATGTGTTTCTGCGTGTGTGTTCAAGTGCACGGTGTCCAACTAAAGAATAGACTTGTTGGATAACGCTCTGGAGGGATGAGGAAGACGTAGGATTCCCCCCCTTCCCCCCCCCCCCTTTTTTTTTTCGGTTAATCTTATTTCCCTTTTGGAGAGAAATTAGCCCGCGTGGCAAGCGTACGAAGGGGAAGGGGGAATTTGGTGCTCCCAAAGTAAATCTAGCGCCTTTTGCGGCAGACATTGTCAAGATTGCTCTTCCCAGCTGAATTCCACTTGCTTGCACGGCTCTGAAACGGCGACATGGAGGAGATGAAATGACGAACGACAAGACCGCTCCCGTGAAATGGGGCAGCGAAAAAAATAAAAGCAAAATGGACAGCGACTGGCGATTTTAATTAAGACAGCGCCTTGATGGCGTTAGGCCAGAGGAGAATGTCGAGAATGGGTTTATATTTTCAAAACGTTAATTTTTCTGTCAGTCTTCTGTGTGGAAACACACCGAGTTACGACCCCTGAATTACGACAACGCATTTTTGTTGGAGAAACGACCGCAGAAACGTTCCGAACTTTCCGAAATTGCGATATCGACATCAGTATCACTGCATGAAATTCCGACAGGGACATGTGGGCCTTCCGAAATTGCGACATGTAAAGGTTTGAAATTCAGGCGGGGGACATAAAGACTCCCCCGAACAGGGCCTTTGAATAAGCTCAAGATGCCGTCACGACTTTAAAACCAGACAGTAAAAGTTGACCCCAAGAATGGCTGCCCTACTCGAGAGAACTGACTCTACAAGAAAGAAAGGGCCAGTTTATTCTCTTGTACCGGATCTCTGTCTAACGTGTCACCCTTAGAATTGAACATAACCTATTATACCAAAAACAAGGGTGCCCCTTCCCCTTCCCATACTCTACGTAAGGGTTTTTTACCTGGAACGAGGGGGTATGTGATATATTCACCTGGTGCTGCCCTGAGGGCGTAGCCCGAGGGGTGTTGCCAGGAGAATGTATCACACACCCCCGAGGGACAGGTAAATAACATGCTTATTTGTCAGTTGATGAGGTTCTCTAAAATAATAATAATAATAATAAAAATCTAACAAGCCTCGAGGGAGATTTGTCAGATGCAACAACGTGTGTACAATTAGTAAACACTGAGTTCTTGGGAACAATAAGCCCAAGAATAGCTGCCCATGTATGTATGTAGGTAGATAGGTAGGTAGGTAAGTATGTATGTATGGGCGATCAAGAAGTAGAATTGTTTTTAACCCAAAGCAGCTTTTCTGGTTCTTTGGAAGCTCCTTCTCGACAGCTGGATTTCCTTTGTGAATGAAACAAGTCAGACTCACATACTGAGGATGCTCAGACGTTGAAAATGCTGTCTCGGATTTTAACACTTCTGGAGAAGATGATTTATTGCTTGAAGGTCCACCCGCTGCCACTGTCGTTGCAGCGTGTAAGCCCCACGAAGAAGTTGTCAAGGGTTTCAGCGGCAAGCTTAGGCAGTAGGCCTTTTGCGATATATTTTGACAGTCATTTGGAAATTAACGTATCACCAATAAAATCTGTAATTTCTCGGGTGTTTGACAGCAGTGAAATTGTTCCTGGGTGGCGGAGCTCCATCTCTATATGTTTCGGTGCCTACATGTTCCGGTACATGCAGAATGACCTTTTCAGGGGTGCATACATGTATCCATACATGACATACCGCTGACTGGCCTTTACTTTTTGCAGTGTCAGAATCAATCACGAAAGTGGCAGCGTACTTGGCAGCGTAATTAGGTGTTTGAAACCGCTTTCACCCTACAACAGTTAAATTGAAATCTTCACCTTCATTTTGGATATTTTAGTCAATGTAAGTTACTCTTGCATCGCAGTCATAGCTGGTAATTTTAGTACACTTCCTCCTGCTTCGTCATCAATGTAGTTGTCAATTCTTCGTCTTTTAGTTTCTGTGTGACGGCCTCAGGATGAATTACCCCTTAGGATTATTGCAGTACTACCAGTTTGAGGTACGATGTTTAAAAACTTGTTGTATATGTTGTGGTCCAATTTTAT
Source organism: Pachyseris speciosa (assembly GCA_016490735.1). Classification (NCBI taxonomy): domain Eukaryota; kingdom Metazoa; phylum Cnidaria; class Anthozoa; order Scleractinia; family Pachyseridae; genus Pachyseris; species Pachyseris speciosa. The sequence goes on from JAEMWC010000061.1 coordinate 254,371, forward strand.
CCTTGGTTGAACTTTTTTCTCCGTTTGTTTTTTGCATTGTTAATATATGGTAATGTACGATAATTAGTTTCAGACAGTTAAAGGCTGGTTTACATAGTGACATAAGCATAAGCATAAGCAGTGTAAACCGGAAGCGACATAAGCAAAAGCATAAGCATATAAGAAAAAGGAATCTTTTCCATTTTCTTATGCTTATGCTTATGTTGCGTTAACCAGTGTGTAAACTGGGGGCTGCATAAGCATAAGCACAAGGAAACAGCTGTTTTTGGTGCCCGCGGAAATTCAAGTGAATAGCGTCCAGTTTAAAAATTTTCCTTTAGCTTTAGATCTAAAGAGAACTAGCAATCATGATTAGTGAGAAGAAATAAAATTCTCGGTCCACTAGTTGCAATTCTCGAACCAGATTGTGAAAGTCTCCCTGTTCTTTTCTGCTTCGGAAAATATCTCTCACCCAGCAGGACCTCTGTCTGTCTTCACACTCTCTTTCTCATCGCCGTCATCTTCGCCGTAGTAGCAGCAACAGGAGAAGACATTGGAAATGCGGCTGATCTCATAACACTGCGACATGATTCTAGAGATCATTGCGCTTGCGTTAATGTCACTTTTATTATGCTTATGTTACAAGTGTAAACATGGTTATGCTTATGCTAACGTTTATGCTTTCCATATTTACCCGTGTATAATGCGCGCTTTTTTCCCAAGATTTTTTTTAATGAAATTTGCACTGCGTATTATACACAGAACCTTTTGTTTGTTGATCGCTTTCATCATTTGTATATGCGTGTAGTTAACAAAGGATACAAAAGACAATAAACGAGACTTCAAAAGGCTGTTGTCCATGCCATTGTTATAATAAACAAGCAAATAACTTATCATAGCTGCTTTTCAATTACCACTGATAAACTGCCTGGAAAAACTGTGATGAACCGGCCAGATATTCTTTGAGCAGACGCCAAAAATTTGCATATAGATGAAACAAAATATCCTCTTTTTGTATGATGGTAGCGAAATGCACATTTTTTGAGCCAAAGTTTGTTCAAAATTATTTTGCTCAACGTACAGCAGCTCAGAACAAAGACAAAATAAATGAGCTATATTTTGCAAAGGCTGTTGAAGATTCAAAATCTTTTGACAACTGAAAATCATCAGATGCACATTTCACAGGAGATGATTATCTTTACTTCTCAGCGCATTTACACTTGATTGAACATACCACACCACAATCATTTGCTTACCTTTATTTAGAATTCATATACATGAAAACAAAGTGTCAGGGAATGAAAGCGAAAATATTTACACAGTAACCATGAAGAGTCTTTGAGCATATGAGAAATCCTATAACGGGTCTCTAAATGATTCTCTCATGCTATTTCAATGCTTGGGAATAGGCTATTCTTATCAGATAAAACAATTTTCGGTTGCCTTTTGTAATTAATAAATTGATGATCCCTAAACACAAGCTTAACTAAAGTCAGAACAACCTAATAGTAACCAAAAGCTTTTTGAATAAAATTAACGTTTTTAACTGGAACAGATGAGAGTTTTTTTGAAACCAATGACTTATCCAAACCGGCAAAAAATTTGTATTTGTTTTTTGTGAGTAGATAACTCCAGCTGTTCGATCGGGTGAGAATTTTCTCAGACCAAATGGTGGTTATTTAACAGATAGGTTTTCTGCTATTTATTTCATTTTTGGAAAATTGTCTTGAAAAATAACAACCCAGCTTCCCTGTGGGGTTGACCCCCAGGCTAACCAGGGAAATTGTAAAATATCAGTCATGAAATTCAAGGAATTTTCCCCAGGGTCGGGGAATCATGCCAGAAAATGAATGCACAACTTCGGGTTGTACGCATAAAAACAAGAAGAGTCTCACTTATAGATGCAATGCAAAAAGGGCTGCCTTTAAATTATTCTTTTGTTCTTATTCAAAATAGCCTCACTAACTCCGCTTTTGAGGTCAAAATTCTAAAGAATTTGTTATTCTGAGCAAGGTTAATGAGGCTATTTTGAATACGAACAAAAGAATAAAATAAAGGCAGCCATTTTTGCATAGGGTCTATACCTGCCCATAAATGTGGGTAGGGTAAAAGTATTGGCAGAGCCTTACTTATCTCCCCAGCACCACACAGGCTGGATCAGATATGATAAGAGCAAAGGTACAAGATGGCAAGGCACAAGCAATGCCAAGAGCTTGAGGGAAAGTCGCTACGCAGACTTAACCAAGCCACCAGGGTGACCCCAAAGTTTATCGAGGCTTACATGAACCACAGCAAACCTCCTCCAAAGGGACGGAGGGCGGGAAACAAAACTGCTACAAAGTTGACTTTAGTGCAGTACGACTAGAATAACCCCTGGTGTGGCATTCAGTAGCTTTTTCATGTATAGCAAGACAGTGTCTGAAACTATGGCCAATAGATAGAGTTCTACTGTAAACAATGTAGACACAATGTGGCGAACTGCTCGCTATGAATAGAGCTCACTAAAACAAAAACCAATCCAGGCATATAGGTAAGATTATAATAACAGACATTTTGCAACATACTTTAACAATTTCTAGCCAAGAAAGGTTTTATCCTAAGCTTATAAATAGAGTACATTCATTCATGAATAAGGCTTTCACTATAGACCCAAGCTTATGAGTGGGCTTAAAAAACTTGCCTGACCAACCACCCCCATTGACTGCATTTTACCACTCAGTAAAAGCTATATTTACATCACACAGAATGAAACAGAGTTTCTGGCAAGATTGAAATCATTAGATGCTGGAATAAAGCATTATGAAGATCCAGATTTACAGGCAAAAGCCCTTAGTGTTGTGCCCTTATCAGAATTGAAGCAGAGAGGAAAGGAAGCAAGTGAAAAAAGTAAAGCAAATGGCCAGGATGGAGTTGAAGAAAAGGACTGTTTGTTGTTGGAGATTCTTGCATGGTTTGGTAGGTACATGACATTGTATACATAGACCCTATGCAAAAATGGCTGCCTTTAAATTATTATTTTGTTCGTATTCAAATTAGCCTCACTAACCTCGTTTTGGAGACAGAATTTGAGAGAATTGTTTTTTCCTGTGCAAGGTTAGTGAGGCTATTTTGAATACAAACAAAAGAATAATCTAAAGGCAGCCATTCTTGCATTGGGTCTACGTGTATTATTTTATTAACCAAGACTCTCCTTGTTTCTTGCCAATACCAGAGGCACAACCATGGTCTTGTGTAATAACAATGATAGTGACAGTGACAGTGATAGTGGCAGTGGCAGTGGCAGTGGCAGTGCAGTGGCAGTGACAGTGACAGTGATAGTGACAGTAGCAGTGATAGTGACAGTGACAGTGGCAGTGACAGTGACAGTGACAGTGACAGTGATAGTGACAGTGGCAGTGATAGTGACAGTGATAGTGACAGTGACAGTTACAGTGACAGCGACAGCAACAGTGATAATAATATACTTAATTATCCTCTCCCTGTCAGGGGAGACCAGAGGTACAACCAAGGTCTTGTGTAATAATGATGATAGTGACAGTGACAGTGGCAGTGGCAGTGACAGTGATAGTGACAGTGACAGTGACAGTGACAGTGACAGTGACAGTGACAGTGACAGTGACAGCAACAGCAACAGTGATAATAATATACTTAATTATCCTCTACCTGTCAGGGGCTTTTCAGGGATAATAATACAGAAAGAAATATTTCAAACAGAACATAACAGTTTATGAAAACCAACTGGCGGGAGGCAGACCAGTTGGCTATTTAAAGCATGGCTGAGGAGTTGAACTCAGGACTACTATGAAACAAGTCCAGCTAATGGTCAGAGCAGGACTAGAACCCAGGACCATTCGATTACAGGGCTAGCACCCTAACCACTTGACCACACTGCCCCCTATGGATATCCCCTATCCCCCTTGGATATCACCCATACTTAAGCTAAAGTTTAGTAGCAAAGATACGAATTATCTATGGATATCTAAAATCTGGACGTTTGCTTAAACTGCCTGGCATAATTCCCCTATAAACCCCTCCTCTTTGTGTCCACGCCAAGGAAAGCTCTGGGAGCAGTGATCCATACCAACAAGGTCCTCTGTATCATTTTGAAACCATAACCTTGTCATTTTGATGAAATGACACCAGGATGGACCTCTCTGAAAACCACATATACATGTATGACGACAGTCTCCTATCTAAATATTTAGCATCATCATCATCATCATTTAAAAAAAGTGGTCACATTGATTTATGCAGACATCTGCTTACTTTCCAATTCACACAATTTTAAGTTCTATTGAAATGCCAATTATTATCAAAGTATCTTTCCAATTAACTTTCAGCATCATTTTTCCATTGGATGGATAAACCAGTCTGCACGGATTGTGGCACTAAAACAGAACCCAATGGACTTACTCAACCAACAGACGAGGAGAGAAAGTGGGAAGTCGGGAGAGTGGAAGCTTATAAATGTCCAAACTGTGGGAAAGATGAGAGATTCCCAAGATACAACCATCCTGGGAAACTTCTTGGTAAGTCTATGGGCACAACCTTGACTACTGGAGCTAAATCTGTACCTCTCAACACTCTCAGTGACTTTAACCCATTGGCACCCGTGCCGGCCAAAACCGGCCGTAAAAAACTCCCATGCTTCAAAACATTGCAACTTTCTCAATCACACGAATATTGCCTTAACTGTTAGTTGTGAGCATGAAATGGAATGCCCTTTAAATTTGGATATCCAGTAAATGCAAGAAACGTAGCGATTTTGACCAAATATGGCCTTTTGAGTTTGGACAAGAACGAAACTGACCGTTTTTAACGTCAAAGAGAAACAACAAAAATGCCCCTTTTTGCCTTCATGTATTTTAAGGAAATCATCACGAAAAACCAAACCTCAACCATCATAACAAAATTCAGTCCTTTTTCTAGTTTAGAAATGACTTTTTTTGTTGATATTCTTCTCCCGAGCGTAGATACAGCCTTTTGTTCCAGTGCATTTGGGCCTTTCCGCCATTTTCAACATCTAGACCACATTGCATGCTGGGAAATGATGAGAATTTTTGACAGCACCCGTTCCTTCTCCCAATTCTTTCACATATACAGCCACTCCGACCTACTGCCAAAAATTCCTGCTTGTGGTCATCTTCAGTACTCAGAAATTGCAAAATATGTGGTGGTAGGTTGAGAAATTCATCAATAGTCGAGTCCCAAAGGTACTAAGTGTTCAACCGGCCAAATTCCCAGTTCGTCGAGTAACAAGCCAAATTCAACAACAAAGTACATCACCTTGCTCGATTCTTTGAGAAAGTGTACTCTTAGCTACCGTCACGCTTAATGATGCTCATCAGGTAGCCGCTAAAGATGAAAAATGGCTGTAAATTTAGCAGAAATCACAAACAAACTGAACTTGGGCCATTGTTGTCGCTTCACGGATAAAAAATAGCTACGTCAAAATGACATTTTCAGAAACCTTGAGCCTCCAGTGCCTTAGGACAGCACCACTTTTCCCTGGTAGTTCAAATAAAGAGACACGAATTGCTATTCATCGTTTATAGGTGGAAAATCACTCCGAAAATGTAAAAACAGCTGGTAGCCAATGGGTTAAATTTTTACCACCTACCTTTAACTTGAAACACAATTACTTATGCCTGTGTTGTAGCATATAAGAGGCCAAATTACCAACAATGTACCTCCTCTAAAATAAAACCAGCTTCAGGGCTGCAGTCACTAAGAGCCAGGGCCGTTACCAAGGCCAGGATTTTCCCTGAATATTTTGTGTTTGTTCCCCAGATACTTTGGTAGAAAACCAGAGTATACCACAGTGACTGGAATTCTGGGCTATTGATGCTTTTTTGTGTATCCCTGTCTTTTTACATATATTGGTATATGTTTTATCACGCTTGAATAGTTCTTTTGTGTTACATACATGTCATGTATAGATGAAGTATTGTGTCCTAAAAGGTAAATAAAGGGGGTTAGTTTCTAAAGAAACTGTGATGCTGCGTTGGTAGAGCAGTGAAACACGCATTTATCAACGGAGTTGATAATGTAAATTGACCACCGTACAGGGATTCGAAAAGCTGACATTTCTATCAGTGGCAATGGTTTATGTACTAGTGTGCACTACAAACCCACCGATTCTCACAGTTATTTGTTGTTCTAAAAACTGCTTGATTTATTTCTTCTTCTTTGTTTCTAGAGACCCGGTGTGGTAGATGTGGTGAATTTGCAAACTGCAAAGCCTTGATTTTAAGGGCAATGGGATTTGAGGTTCGGCATGTGACAGACTGGACTGACCATGTTTGGGTTGAGGTTTATTCCGACTCTCAACAAAGATGGATTCACTGTGATGGAGGAAAATGTGATGAAAATTTGTTGTATGAGCGTTGGTGGGGAAAGAAATTAACTTACATCATTGCATTCTCCAAGGAGCAGGTACATAAATGTTACAGCCAAACCTCAATCATCCAGACTTAATGGTCTGGAGTGAATAGTCTGGATAATTGACAGTCTGGATAATTGAGAGTATAAATATTAATGAGATATAAAATACTTTAAACTGGATCAATTAGGAAATCAGAAATTAATGCAATAGTGCGTGTACTGTATCGTACAAATAATGAACTTCATGCAAAAACTTTGATGTCAGCATACCTTGTTAATATTCATGAAAAATCTAGGACCCAAGGAAATAGTCCAGATAATTGAGAATTCCAGATAATCAAGGTTCAACTGTACTCAGTTTTGTAGCTTTTTGGAGGTCATGATTTTCTAAAAGCCTATTTTCTAGAGCAGTTTCACTGGTGAAGACATGTGTTAGATGTGACATAAGTCGGCATTCACATCCATTGTTTGTAAACCAGTTGGAAGCAAGTTGACAGCTCCATGCATGTGAAATTATTTAATTTTGCTTAGTAAGAGTAATACCACTGTACATGGCCAACCATTAAACTTTGATCCTTATAGAGACTGATGGTCTTAGAAAACTTTGGTATGCAAAGTTCTATTCAGAGTTCAAGGTCCTTACTGTAAGTTACGGACAGAGTTTTTTCCCGTTGATTTTTGGTCCAAGTGCAAAGCGGGTGGGCCATAAATTAATGGCAAAAAACAAGGATCCATAACTTACAGTACAGTCTGAAAAAACAACTTTAGTAAGGTATTCATTATATCTGAGGTTAAACTGTCGTGCGTGAAAGAAAACTAGTTGAAGTCAAGCAGGCCATACTGTAGAATACGGCCCACAAAATTGAGCAATCACAGTGCATGTACTAAGTGAGAGATATAATAAAAGAATTTAATTTCCGCTGTCCTGAATGCACAAATAAATTATGTATTATTAATTTTGGTGAATTTTTTTTTTCAGGTAGTAGATGTTACATGGAGATATTCAGTGAAACACAATGAAGTAACTCAAAGAAGGTCATTGGTTCGAGAGGAATGGCTGCTAAGAACATTAGAATTGTTTAATGAACAGGCAAGTTCATTTCTTGGATCATCCAAGGCATGTTTTAGTATGGTAATAGGGCTCCTTAAACTAGAGCCCAGTTCAGTCTGTAATGATACTTTGCGAATGGTGATAAACCATACACAACCCATCTGAGAACTTGAAAATTTTGTCACAAATCTTTACTTAACATGAGATGCCATAAGAAAAACCTCAAGGAACTGATATGCCATTATAAAGGAAGAGATTCTGTAAAAAAGAACTAACATACCTGAAAAACAAAATGAGATGAAAACTGAGGTTTTAACTCAGTGGCCTTCATGGTCTCCATTCAGAGAGGACCACCACGGGCATGCGCAAAACTGAATGTCAAGACACAGGGTACCCATCTGGGCCACATGAAGATCAACAGTAACAATACTTGAAACTTCCTCTCCACCCTATTGGAGACATGTATAGATGTGTATAATCCCAAGAACTACATAATGTACTCTTTTCATGTATTCATTTATTATTATTTATTTTTGCAGCGTCGAAAGAGTCTTCCTTCTGAGCTATGTAAAGTCTTGCAGGAACGTGCAGCTAGGGAGATGGCTGAATTTTTTTCAGTTTATGAAGGAAAATTACTTGGTTCTGCTGCATGGAGACGAATGATAGGAAAACCTGAATCAGTGGTAAATACTGTAAAGTAAACACGGCTGGATGGCTGTCAGCCATCTTCCTCAGTGCTGATCTTGTAAATGAACAGAGTCATGGGATTATGGATTATGCTAATTTATTCTCATCCCAAGTTGCAAAAAATTCTCATACAAGAGACTCCTGAAGTGTTTGAAAGCAGATTATTGCTTAATTCAGTTATGTACTTCATTTGCAGGCATTGTGAATAAGGGTATCCTTGTTGACTACAGTGCATCTTATCCCAGGAGATTCACCTCATGTTGGGCATCACGTTATTGACTAGTATCCCATTAGGGGCAAGAAGTAATACATACAATCTAAGTCACTCCCTGCTATTGGAGAGTTAGTATAGATCAACTTGTCTTCATGCTGTGTTTTCTGTGCTGTATTCAGTTAGCAACCTACCCATGTGGGAAGGTAACACCCCTATTTGCTAAATGCTGGGTATCCTGTGATGTAATTACCCACCCTGGGAGTATGAGGAGTACTACCCTGTGCATCATGTGATAAACAAGCATTGTACATGTATCTGATCCTAGTTGCATCAAGGCACAAAGGTATTTAGCTCTGGCCATACCAGCTTGGGCTGACTGTGTCCTATGTACGATGAATTCCCTCAATGCGGACACCCCCTGTAAGGAAGGCACCTCTTTAAGGCAGGCACCTTTGCCTGGTCCCAGCTAAATTGCCCCATACTGTATTCTCTGTAACGAAACTCCCTCTAAGGTGGACACCTCTCAGTGAGACGCTAAGAGCTGGTCCCAAAAGTGTCCATCTTAGAGGGAGTTCACCATATATTAAATAATTATTTAATGTGTTATTTTATATTGCTTTTTCTTTCAGCATGAACCATACACTTTTATTCCCAATGAAGAAGAAATTAGAACCAAAAGGTAATAGTATACTTTAATAAAATGCTTATAAAAGCAGTAAAATGAAATTAAAATCACAGGTCTGCAATAAAACAATAATATATTTTACAGCAAATCATTTTCTTTGAGGTAGTGGAGGGGGACAGCCTCCAATTTAAATTGAAATTTGGAGATGTTGGTTTTTGAGGAGAGGGAAAAAGCAGATTACATGAAAAAAAAAAAACTTTCTGTGCATGGACGACAACCACCGTATCCCAGAGTTTGAACCTTTGCTGCATTGGTGGCAGGCAAGGGCTCTCATCGTACACGTAATAAGAGGATCTATGGATTTTTTAAGGTTGAGAGTGCGCTACTGTTGTGCAAGTGACAAATACTTCCGAGGTTCACAGACAGAGGCATCATTGGAGGGCTGGAAATCTGGTGCAGCAGCAGTAAAGTCAGTGTTTAGGAGATGTGAGCATGACTGGACACCAGTAAGTGCATTGGTGTTGTGCCACAGGCAACCCTAAAAATGCATGTTTGGGATAACTGGTTTGAGGTGTGGTTTATCAGAGTTTCAAACTATAAAGTAAAAGTAATTTTTTTTTTTAATCCAAGGGACTGAACTCACCATATGGTTCATGAGGGCATCAATTAAACCGTTAGCATTATTATACTACCCTTTTTAAGTCGTGGATGTACGAAGCTCAAAAATGAGTTATTGTGATGGACAGGAGGAAATTTGTATGTCCCACCCCAGCAAATCCTGTTAGCATTCAATATCAAACCATGTGATGTTCAGCAATGGCAAAAGGAGCCAAAAGCCGCAATCAGTGAAAAGATAAATCAAAAATGTTCTCATCCAACAAAAGAGAAACAAAACAAAATGCTTCATGGAACGTTTAACGACGATGTGTCGGATCGAAAACAAAGAGATAACAGTTTCAGTTTTGATATGCTAGTTACTTGGCAACAGGCAAATGGACAACTGAAAAGAAATTCAGTGCCTTACTATGAATTTCTTTTCAGTTGTCCTTTTGCAGCTATTCCATTTTTAACAGCACTTTATACATGTCTGACTGGAATCTTCCTGTAATTACTAAGTTACATGCTGTGATTAGATGTTCCTCAGATCAGTTATAAACCACTGCAATGTATACATTAAATTTATAATATTAATTATTTTACTTGGATGAAGTACCCAAATCTATGAACTCCATTATCAAATTTTATTAATTAATTAAAATATGACACCATCATCCCTGCATACCAATGAAAACAACTACAGTGTATCCAGGAGTTATCCATTGGCTCCCTATGTTTTGTGTTACTATTTGGCATAATACTTTTTGTAAATTTTGTTACTCCTTAGATGATGAGCTACCTCCTTCAGCTGGGAGTTCAAGAAGATGATCTTGTGACCTTGCAGAAAGGAAATGTATGTAAACCATCACATATCTTTTTAACAGGGCTGTCATTAAGGTTTTCAGAAGACGGTCTCTCAGAGAAAGTAGGCGGTCAAAAATCAAGCAATTTTTCCAATAGCTGTCATGTTTTACTCATTTTCAGACTGAGAGTAGCCAGCTGATTTCACTATAGTAGACAGCTATTAATAGTAAATGCCGGTTGCTGGCTTCTAATCACAGCCCTGTTTAAAATGCTTCATATGCCTTCCCCCCTCCCCACCTACTGCTGGAGGAAGACTAGTCTGATAGTTTAAATGTACTGCACTTTTATATAACAAAATTTACAACACACTTAACCCTATCTCTATCCCTATTTAGGGTGATGGATTTCAATGCGGTTGTCCCAGGTTCAAATCCCACTCTGGCCACAAGTTGGTCTTGTTCTAGGTTGTCCCTGGTTCAACTCCTCGGTCATTCTTGTAAATAGCCAACTGGTTTGCCTCCAGCCAGTTGGGATTTTGTTTGTTTGTTTATTTATTTTACCACAAAATACAAATAACGAAATAACAGTTTCACAAAGCAAATGAAAGTGGCGAGGAAGCCCAAAAGGAAACCATGAGGCTTATAGACATTGGGCTCCCTCAGAGTAAAAATAAAGTTAACAGTAACAGTTAGGCCAGGATCTTATCATGTTCAGTTTATTTGAATTATTGGTTTGTTATTACCAGTATTTGTGGGCCACAATGGAAACTACTGGGGTACCAGTAATTGTGTCACACCTGTGAAGATTATTATTATTATTATTATTATTATTTATTATTATTATTATTATTATTATTATTATTATTATTATTATTATTATTATTAACTTTCTACAAAAATTTTCTTTAGTCCTACTTAGCTTGCTTTGAGGGATCTCCATCAGGCCTAGTGGCGTGGCAGATGGATTTTACTTCCTGTGATCTAGAAATTGACAGCATTACCATGAAAGCCAAAGCCACCACAACAGAAACTGGGCAAGTGGACTGGAAACTAGAGGGAGATGATTCCATCACAGAGAGGATAGATTTGAGCAGTGGTATGTTATGTCACCTAAATCCAGCAATGATGACCACGTAACAATGGCTGTGTAAACTTGTTTCAGAAATCCATGGTTTTGATCAAGTGTGTATACCTGGGGTGCTTTCCATTTGAATGGAAAAACCAGGGAGAATTTCAGTTAAAACGAACAGGACAAATTTTTCTCAATAAAAAAAGGAATGGGACAAGCATGTTCCTTTTGCACTGAGTCACTCTTTAAGAGACTGGGTATTAACCAAAACACCACCACACGTTTTATTCATCAAGGAGCATGGGACTAGTGGAACGCTGCAGATTGTACAGGATTTTTTGGCCATTTCTGTAAAACCGAGAAAAGAGGAATACCTGAGGTATTCCTTTTTTTTCCGAAAAATTTCTATTGGAAAAGTCTGTTCCATTTGATTTACCAGGGAGAAACAACTGGTTTTTCCATACAAAAGGAAAGCATTCCTATACTCTTACAACACTTGAAGGACATTAGGCATCAGCTCACCACTGTGTCACCTGAGAACAATAATAATAATAATAATAATAATAATAATAATAATAATAATAATAATAAATCGCTTTAATGAACCACACGATATTTTTGAAGTTCATTTTTTAATGAAAACATGTTTCGGATGAGACATCATCCATCGTCAGTTGTACAGTAAAGAATAAAATGAAAATGAGCAATAAATAGTGTAACAGAGTGAGATATTAACAAGAATTAAGGGTAAAGAAACTATTTATGCTAAGAAAGGAGACTAATTAATAAGAAAGGGATAAATTAAGGTGTTTGACCTGAGAATTTAAAGAAGGCTGCTCCCAAATGATGTGCATGGCTTCCTTGATTTTCAATTGGAAGCTAGTGGAAGCAGAGTCGAGAATTCTAAAACAATTTTCAGAACAAAGGGAACGACAATTTTCAGAATTTCTCAGGTGTTTGAAGATGTGGGAATGTTTGTCGGAGGAGAGATGTTCACGGATACAAGTGGCAAGATGTCTGTTGGTTTCACCAACATAACAGGCACTACAGCCTGCCCCCCCCCCCCCCCCTCCTGATTTTAAACGGAGTAAACACCAACTTAATATCGAATAATAATAATAATAATAATATTTCTTAGGCGCAAATTAGCATAGGTAATCACATGATTTCATGTGCAATTTGGAATAAATAAGCACTAGTAAATTAATTTTTTTCAAAGACTAACAAAATTATACGGGCTCATGCAATTTGTGGTGTTTGAAAAAATTTACAAGTGCTTATTTATTCCAAATTGCACAAGAAAAATCATGTGATTACATATTAATAATATACATGAAAAAATTGTGTAACATAAGCAACACAGGTGAATCACGTGCGAAAATAATAATATTTATTCATCACGTGCAGATCAAAACAACAGTTTTGTCAATGTTTTTAAAGTTTTTAAGCTGCAAAAACCGTCTGAAAAGTTGTAGGCTATAGCTATAAGGCTGCTTTGTTTTTCAAGTGTCTATCGAATGCTGTATGATCATTACCTTCAGTATTTCTGGTTCATAATCGTCGTCTTGGTTGTTGTTGTTGTTTTTTTTGGCTTAAAATGGCTTGAGCAAAGTGTTATTCAAGTTCAACGGGCTCATAACTTTTGATTTCGTCGGTAATTCCCTTCTGTAGACATCACTTTCTCTTGGAAACAGACAGCCAAAAAGCAGTGCTCATCGGCTCGTTCAAATTTCTATTGTTTATTATTAAACCAATCAAAATACATTTGTAATTGCAGTGTTACAGCTTTGCACTCATGTTACGCGTTTTTGCACTGTGTTACAGCAAAACTGCACTGCTTTGTTAGCCAATCAGAATTGAGTAATTTTTTCATGCATATTATTAACATGTGAATATGATCAAATGCGCCTTACAAATTAAAAAAAATAATAAAAAAAAGAGTAAAAAAACAAGTTAAAAAAATGGGGATAATAAAAGTCTATAACCACTGCCTTTACACTCTTGGAGTTGTGTTATCTCTCTTTGGGTTAAGAGCTGTTTTTAGTTGACCGTCTAGAGCATTTTCACGTTTAATTTGACATTCCTTTTCTGCTGTCTGTGTTTGCTCCACTTTTACATCCCATTAGAAGTCAAAGCAGAACCAATCAGAACTTAATAATAATAATAATAACAGGGTTCGAACTTAACTTTTCAGTCCACTAGCAAAGTTTTGGTAGTGAGATTTTTTTTACTAGCAAAAGTAGGAACCTCACCTTTTTTCAGACTCGCAACTTCAAAAAACCACTCGCATTTCATGAGTTTGTGAGTGCTAATTTCAAGCCCTGTAATAATAATAATAAGAAGAATAAGAAGAACTGTTATTTACATGTACCCTTACTTGCTCACACATTTAATGTACCAGTACTTGTGGAAATTTTAATGGTTTGTTGTTGTTTGCATCTATTCCAGTTTACTGGATAAATTTCAATTGGTTTTTCATAGCACTTGACTGAAAACCAGTATATACAATGGTGGAAAGATTTCAGTGATTTCAGTGTGCTTTGAACTCCTTTCATTATGTAATGCAAATTAGCATGACTTGTATATTATAAAATATGCAAAGAATTGGGCACACTATGATTGGTCAAATCAAGTGCAACTTGAAGTTAAAATCAAAATATGGGGGTTACAGTGTCATCAAATTTCATCAACAGACCTTAAGGTATGAAATCTCATGCAAATCTCCAGTAATAATAATAATGATAATAATAATAATAAAAAGAAAGTTCACTATTATATTATTATTATTATTATTATTGTAATTAATTATTATATAATACATTCATAATAGAAATAAAAAACTTGTTCCTCATACATTGTTGAGTAACATACTAAGCACTTGGGAATTTTTACTGAAGAACACTCGAGAAGTGTGAGAAACACGAGCCTATGGCTTGTACTTCTCTAGGCACTTCTCATGTTCTTAAAAATTCCTGCTTGCTTATATGACTCAACAATGCACTCAGTGCATTTTTTATTTCTTTAAGAAAGCATTGGGGTTTGTAAAAATTATACTATCTGTGCCATCAAGGCTAAGCTTTGAAATGTGAAACTACTTGCATGAAACCAAAAACTGTCAACACTTACAGAATTCCATTTTATTCTGACACTGGAGACTTACATCAAGAATCCTTTGTTTGTTGCAGCACAAGAATCAGTAGCAACTCTAGCTCTGGGTGGTTCTAAGACAGTCAAACTCACTGCTACACTGAGTGGTGAGAAAGGAGATGTTGCCTGGAAACACGCACAGCTGTTCAGTCAGCCAGTCGACAGCGAGGATGATTTTAGCTTTGACATCACTGTCACCCTTCGTGATCCTCAGTACAATGCATTAAGCCAAGACACAGAATGCAAAATTCCTTAGTACAATATATTAGGCCAAGATGCAAAATGCAATTCCTCAGTGTAATATATTAGTCCAAGACACAAAATGCAAAATTACATGACATGTTCCTAATTAGTATAATATATTAGTCCAAGACACAAAATGCAAAATTACATGACGTTTTTGGTTAGTTTAATATAGTAGGCCAAGACATACATGACCAAGCTTCTCATTTTGAAATTATATAACCAAGCTTTCTTTTCAATAGAGATAAAGATGATAATTATTGAACTCTACTTAAAGCCTAAGGTTTATCGTTAGTGCTAAGAATTTGACTCTTTCAAAGTGCTTTTGCTGTGTAATGAGTTTTTATTTCCTTTTTTTTTTCACATACACATACACATATTAAACGTACACATAGTTATTAGTTTTCAATTTTTAATCTGAAGAAGGCCGAAGGCCAAAGCATCATTAAACCTAGTCAAGACCAGTCAGAAGTTCACCCTATTGTCTTCTCTTCAAACTCATCCACAAAAAATTAATATACATGGAGGCATAATGCATCCTTTGGATGCTTCTGCTGTGAGTATATACATACATATACATATAATATACAATCACAATCCAGTTGTGTAATGTGTTGATAGGCTTGACCATACGATTTAGTTTGGTGGGGACTGCTGATGGATGCAAGATGGCCATACATTGTTAATAAAAGTGAAGGTGTTTCTTTGCTGGGGGGAGGCAATAATTAAACAAATTTTACCTGTATATACCAATTGAATGTTCTTAAAGAATTACCTACGAATGAGTGAGTTATCCAATAAATGAGAATACAAGAGTGTGCACGGAAACTGTATATGCTAATGTGTTTCTTGTCTAGTTTCTTTGGGGCTCCAATTAGGCTTAACTTGGGCCTGAAAAAATACAGTGTGTATCCCTAATTTAATGCTAAGCATACGAAAAGAGAGAAGTCTGTCCTTCTTACATCAGACACATTGTGCGTTCGAGTTTATTTGTTTGTAGGGAATGTCCATAGCTCCCTAACAATGTATATCCCTTTAAAATAGCAAAATTACTTTACAGTTCAACCATTGATAAGAATAATCAGTAATACTGGTAAAAAAAATATAAAAAAAAAGCAGATAAAGAGAAAAGAAAAAATCCACAGATGCCACTACTGGATCCACCCCTGGACATAAGCCCTCCTCTAATAACTGTTTTGTATCGAAATGATATTGATTTAAAGCTAAACTTAAAACCAGTACATGAAAAACATATTGCCATCAACACTATTGTTGCTAGTTCCAAAAGGGTGTTCACTGTAGTTGGCCACTGGACCCAACCATTAACAACAACAATAATAATAATTGTAATTATAATAATGATAATAATATATTTATTATTATTATATTTTACTTCACTTTATTACTTGTCCACATTTACCTTCTAGGGCCAGAGCCAAACCATGGTTCTAAGGCACTAGAGGAGTGTTTTTTCAATTTACTTGATTGAGAGGACCTTTCTCAGAATGTGTGCTGTTCCCAGAAGTGCTATTTTCTGGATTTCATGTGGGTTATTGTTGCCTGGGATTTTGCGCAGCTGTTTTTCAGTGCCTTTCCTAATAGCTCCAAGGGCACCTACAACAACAGGGATTACCACTGTTATTATTATTATTATTATTATTATTATTATTATTATTATTATTATTATTATTACAAGTGAAACCGGAAATAACAATATATAATTATATATCCCATAAAAAGGTAGATATAAGGCAAAGAAACAAAATGATGGTCGAAAAGAGTAACTTTTAATGCCATATATTACGGCGAGACATGATTAACCTTCTTTAGGGGCAACACTGAAGCAAAGTAAAAATGGAGAAAACGGTTACAATACAGAAATAGAAATAATAGACGTGTACTGAAGCGGCTACCAAAAAAGTGGCATTCCCAAGGTGGTATTCCCAAGGTGGTAAGAACAATGATAAGTTGAGATGAATTTGCAATTTTGTTAGACTCTGCAACAAAGTTAAGACGTAAGTAGATACTGCTACGTAAGGGGTAGAACCAGAAGAAAAAAGTACAATCGGTTGAAGGTTCAGAACCCCTGCCCCACCCATTCATGCACTACTGACTTATTATTTAGACCTTGTAGACATTGTTTCTCTCACTTAACTTCTCATGGTTTTGAAAGTTATTTGTTGCTGAGCCAGCAAGTCAGAGCTTACTAATAAATGTAAAAAAATGGTTGTATTGAAATTGGGGGGTTAAATGTTGTACAGACGGAAGATTGTATTCATATTTTTGTGGATATTTATTATGAGTGGGCTTGGATCGAGGCAAGTGTATTTGTACTTCTTTGGGAAAATAGTTGACAATTTTTCTTAATTATTTTTACCTTTTTTAGTTTTTGCATATTAATTCATTCATACCAGGAATCACAAGTGTTAGTTGAGAGAGAGAGAGAGAGAGAGAGAGAGGCTCTGAAAACACGCCTATGCGCTCTTGTTCTGACAGTTTTTTTAGTTCACGATAAACCAAAAATTAAATGTTTTGCAATTTTTTCTTTGGTTAAAATTACGAAGGAAGACATTGCCCGCTATGTTTGTCATCGAATCGTAGATTCTCCACACCTCGCGATTCACACGTCATTTTGTTTAACCAATCACAGAAAGTGAATCGACCTTCTGAAACGAAGCGACGGTTTGCTTGCGACAGCGCTGAAGCTGTGGTGAAAGTGGTATTTGCGGTCAAGTTTAACAAAGTAATGGGAAATTTCTAGTCCGAAGCTTAACTACATTCAAAACGGTGAAATGATTTTGAAATTTGTTCATCCTGTCTCATAAAACCTTAGACCAAGTCAGTGGATTAACGAGCACATGAACGCTGTGCGATACCTCGTTCGACTCTCTCGTTCCGCCACTTCGACTAGGTCACCTGAAGATGTGTTAGACTGTGAAAAAATTTGTGTGGTGAAAGAGCTGTGGTGAAAAGCTGAAAAGGTCGCCAAAATGGGAGATTTGCCTTCAAATTCAACTAAGTAATGGAAAATTTCTAGTCCGAAGCATAAAACTTTAGATCAAGTCAGTGGATTAACGACGTCCACGTCAACGCTGTGCGATACCTCGTTCGACTCCACTCTCTATCGGCCACTTCGACTAGGTCACCTGAAGATGTGTTAGACTGTGAAAATATTTTTAACTGGCCACTCTGGGAAGAATTATATCAAAGCTTAATGGACGGCTTTTTTGGATGTATCTAAAGCGTTGTGAAAGGGATTGTATTCGCGCCGCGACTGCATTCGACAACACATAAATTTTCCCGCTGTGCTTTGAGCATGACTAAAGACGAAGGATGTGCGATTTACGCAGTGGCCCGATGTAGCCTTTTCGACGATTGGAGCAGGTATTTACCGTAGACCTTTTATTTAGTCGTTTTCTTCAAAAGACTTACGGTTTACCGATAAGCCAGATAAGCGTTGTCTTTGTTTATGTGCCCAACTTTTGTATGGTTCGGCAAGAAGTTAAGCCTACTCTCAAATTTGGTTTTCAAGTTTATCGTCAGTTT
This sequence comes from Pachyseris speciosa, assembly GCA_016490735.1. Taxonomy (NCBI): domain Eukaryota; kingdom Metazoa; phylum Cnidaria; class Anthozoa; order Scleractinia; family Pachyseridae; genus Pachyseris; species Pachyseris speciosa. The sequence continues at coordinate 272,716 of JAEMWC010000061.1, forward strand.
GTTTGTGAAGAAGGTTTTCAGGATTTCTGTGTTGGACCCATTCTTATAGCAAATTACATTTTAATTTCCCCTCAATTTAAAAAATAGATTCAAATGAAATTTACCGTAAGCTTAAACTTATAATTTAAACATTGTTGTAAAAAGGTTTTTCCTCAGACTACCATTGTAAATAGGTGCCACAAAACAGAAGCGTAACACTTTGTAAAACTGCCAAATCTATTAAAACAATTATTTGCTAATCTTTCTTTTTTTTTTTTTTCGACTGGTTCTTGGTCGGTTTTGACATAAACTTAAGTACTTGACGTCTTCAGAGTTATTAAGCTTAGGTACTTTCCGCGTTTAGCGCGCACGTACACGAACTCGCACAAACAGCTTTATAAAATTGAATTGAATTATGTGAACCCCCATTCATTACAACCTCTGTGAAAACGTTTTTTGTAGTACAGTAATTTTTCAGATACAACAAAATGTTTCGCCACTCAAATTAAACTTATGTGTCGGAATCGTGTAATTCATTAGGGTAATCCATTTGAAAGCACGAACTGTTCCAGTATTTGTTTATGCGCAACTATTTTTCTTAGGCCAATACTTTGAATAATGGCTTTATTGTACACTTTGTTATAATTGTAATAGGGAATTTAGTTCATGGACAGTATAAAATAAAGTTTTGATGTCTGTGTGAATGAAGGTAACGTTTTAAGTTCCGGTTGAAAATAAAGTAATCATTTATTCCGTCACTGTTTAAGATACGTTTTTAACCTTCAAATATCGTATTTAGTAAAATTACTGAGCTTGCATCGGTTGCCTTAAGCAACTTAAATTGTTTCATTTAATGTTAGCATTAATTTGATTTCATTCGCATTGCTGCAACTTCTAGTTTAAGTTGTATAATTTCAAGAATTAAACAACACTTTTTAGGTGGGAAGTGCATTTAAGTGTACCACAAACGCGCTTTTTTTTGTTTGTTTTGTTTTTTAACAAACAGCAACAACTATCTGTATCAACTTACCTTCTCAAGTATACATTGTCCCTGAGCAGACAGCAGCCCTAAAAAAAAATAATTAAAAAAGTCGTCAAAAGTTCCGTTTGAAGAAAATGCAAGTCCAGTCCGTTGTTCAGTCCTTGGAATTTTTTTTTTCTAGCTAACCTTTTGTGGCGCGGCGTCGCAGTGAACAAAAAGCGCGCGAAAGTATAGCCTCGTTTTCGTTCTTTCCTCCAGGCCCTCTCCTCTGAAAAAAATCTTAAACATCGATCCTCGCCAAAAGCAATTGAAATTAGAAGAAACTGACAACGCCATCATAAAGAGCTTACTCTCAAGCCTTAGGCAAAATTTTCTTTTATTCCTACCTCAAATGGTCGTTGAGCAGGAAGCTGACAAACTTTTCAGTTAGATTTTCTACTGCCGCACTTTTTTAGGAAAAAGTAATCATGGCCATTTTTTAAAACACTATTTATCAATCTACAACTTCGCTTAAAAATATTTTTGGAGAAAGGTTCTAGTAAACTTTTAGAGCGAATATTAAACTTCGGTCAGTTCTGGTCACGTGACCGATGACGTCACAGCATTAAAAATGATAAAAATGTATATTTCATAAAAATATCTACCAATATCCAAATTTTTGTTTCCTCGCGTTTAATGCAACGCGAGATAGTACTTGTACCCAGACTCCCACTTTTTGAAAATTGTATATACCTCCCTTAATATTTATATTTTGTTCGGTACCCGGGCAGTCCGAAATGGCTCACACCATTGTGCTTCACACCACGTTGACTGCTTTTTCAATAACAAAATAATTTCGTCACAGTGAGACAAAACGCACTAGTGAGCAAAGTCACGTGACCAATGACGTCATCGCCCTTAGTCTTGTACAATAATTAGTTTATGGTAAGACTTATTTCTTGACAACGTGGGGGTCTTGCTGCCCTCAAACTGACCAAGTTATTTGGGATTGACGATTTTCCAGCTGCAAAGGATTCTGGGAAGGTTCTTATTATAATTATATATTGTTATTTAATTATTAGTATGGTAATAGGACTGAGTGGAGTCCAATTCGGTCTGTAATCATACAAGTGATAACAAAATCAGACGACCGTGCAGCGGGAGTCTGATTTGTTTATTGCGAGCATAACTACAGACCAGATTGAACAACACGGAGTCTTATTACCAACTGGGAATTTGGCCGGTCAGACATTTAGTACCTTTGGGACTCAACTACTGATGAATTTCTCGACCTACCGCCGCATATTTTGGAATTTGTGAGCACTGAAGATGACCACAAGCAGGAAATTTTGGCGGTAGGTCGGAGTGGCTATGTGAAAGAATTGGGGGAAGGAACGGGCGCTGTCAAAAATTCTTGTTAGTTCCCAGCATGCAACGCGCTCGAGATGTGGAAAATGTCGGGAAGGCCCGAATGCACTGGAACAAAAGGCTGTATCTACGCTCGGGAGAAGAATATGAACAAAAAAAGTCATTTCTAAGCTAGAAAAAGGACTGAATTTCGTTATGATGGTTGAAGTTTGGTTTTTCGACGATGATTTCCTTAAAAAACATGAAGGCAAAAAGGGGCATTTTCGTCGTTTCTCTTTGACGTTAAAAACGGTCAGTTTCGTTCTTGTCCAAACTCAAAAGGCCATATTTGGTAAAAATCGCTACGTTTCTTGCATTTATTGGATATCCAAATTTAAAGGACATTCCATTTCATGCTCACAACTGACAGTTAAGGCAATATTCGTGCGATTGAGAAAGTTGCAATGTTTTGAAGCATGGGAGTTTTTACGGCCGGTTTTGGCCGGCATGGGTGCCAATGGGTTAATTATTATTATTATTATTATTATTATTATGGTAATAGGACTGAGTGGAGTCCAATTCGGTCTGTAATCATACGAGTGATAACAAAATCGGACGACTGCAGCGGGAGTCCGATTTGTTTATTGCGAGTATAATTACAGACCAGATTGAACAACACGGAGTCTTGTTACCAATTTTAAAAAATCATAAAAAATTACAATTTCTGTGAAAAGAAGAAGAGCCTAGCTATCAAAGGAAGGGAAATTTTGCATTAAAAGACTGACAAAGGAAGGGTAAATTGTTAAATGTCACTCTGAAATTGACTACAATATGGTGCTTGAGACCAAGGTTGTGATTGGTTGATTTAAATTACAACTTTGAATGTGGTTGGCTTATTGAACTGTCTGATAACAAACTGTCCAATAACAACTTGGGAAGTGAATAAGTGGAAAATAGGAGTTTTTTTAAGCCAATCACAATCAAGGAAATTGTAATTTTTATGATGATGATGACGATGATTATTATTATTGTTTGTTATTGCTATTAAGGAAACCTAACTTGCCAGGGCGGTTTTCAGTGAGTTTCTGAATGAAACTAATTCACAAGTTTTGAAGACTAACCATGAAACTATGGCTTTTGCTTCAAGTACCAGATACCCTGCTAGCAGAGGTTTCTTCCTGGCAAGGCTTTTAGCAAATACGAAGTCGTTCGCGTCTCCTTTATTTCGCGTAGTTGGCTTGTCTACTTCCCCGAGAGAAACCTCTGCCACGAGCCACTTACATTTCCTCTTACATTTCTCTCGAAGTAAACAAGCTGACTTCTGCTAGCAGGGTAAGTACCAGACAAAGATGATGTCAAGCAGAACAACAAAAACATGAAACAAATTGTCAAAATGTTTGACCCATAAAGCATTGACAGAACACAAGGTTTTCTTCCTTTTGCGTCATCTGTGTCTTGTACACGAAGTAAGAGCTGAAACTTTTCGAAGTCTCCATTGACTCCGTGCCCTAAAAAAGTGCTTATTTACTTGTCTCTGGGGCCCTAAAAATCACTCCAAGAACGAAAGTCCTACCTGCCCATCCTGCTCCACTGTCCGTGACTAACCACCATAACCATGATTGTTATTTATATGATAAGGTGAATAGTTCGCGCGTTGTGATTGGTTCTTAGCTATGATCTATTAGAGGACAGATGCACAGATTACGTCATCACTGCAACTATTTTTCCAGAAATGTGAAAATAAACAAGTTTTTCGCTTGCATTCTGTTTCTTTATTATATAAAACAAATAGATTCCATGTTGCTGTGCGTCTGTTCAGTAATAGATCACAGGGGACGTCGACACGGCAGTAGCACGACGTTTGAAACCAAGTCGTGCTACTGCCGTGTAGCACGGCAAGCCTTGCCGTGCAGCACGGCAGTAGCACGACTTGGTTTCAAACGTCGTGCTTAAGTCGAATTTAGTTCGACACGGCAGTGGCACGACGTTTTGAAACGGGCGTTAACTCCTTGACTTCACTGGTATTCATCCCGCACTACGGAGACTTTGATTAGATTTTGACATTTTCCATTGTACAGCAACCAATCAGAAGCCACATGAAACCACAAACTAAGTACTGTCACTCTTTGCGGTTTAGTTTTTGCGCGCGTGATTGGTTTTGCACTTGAAACACAATCGGAAATGTAGCAATAATAAGAATAAATTACGGTATCATTCATCAAAGATATCGACCCCTAGCCTGTGATTAGAGAACGAAACAATAAATTGACTCAACACGAACAATACCCCTAGCCCATAGGGACCACTGAAAATATAGGTCTGGAAGAGCTACAGAATTACTTGGAGATATTAGAGGAGACGTATCATACGTCCACTGGGGAGAACTAAGGTGAAAGTTTCACCTCAGTCCTCCCCAGTGGAGGAGGTGAAAATTACGACTTCCCTAATAACCACACCAGTAGACAGACCATTTTCCCCACCCCTTCCCCCGTGAACGAGAATGGTTTAAGGCGGAACCTATCCTAAACATAGTTTTTTAGTCGCTTAACATGGATTTAACATTGATATCTCGTTCGCGTTTCAAACAATTTCCTGTACTCATCCCACGAAGTTATGTTGTAGGATATTTTGTGGTGATTTTTGGGTATATTTGGGAAGAGATTTTTCTCAAAGGATTACTTAAATTTAGGGAAAATGGGAAATATTGAAGATTTAATGAAGGTTTAAAATTGGAATTTGAAGTTAGAAATTAGTGGACAGACACCAAACAGTTCCCGAGCAACCTGCAGTGCCCTTGTTTGGTCTCAACTGTCTGGTGGTGTTTCAAAACTTTTTTTACACTGCAATCCCTTCTTCCAACTCCTTAAAATTCCACTCAAATTTGGGTTTACCCCCATCTTAAGCAATTCACCAGGCCCGAAGGACTGAACTTGTCCTGGGGATTCCCTGGGGGGAGGGGGGAGGGGGAAGGGGGATTGGGAGGCATGGTAAAAAGGTAAAATTGAACCATGCATTAGTTGTGAGTTGCCAAAGTGATGCAGATCTATTTGAAGAATAAAATTGACAAATCTGAACAAACAGAGTCCTGGTACTTGTTGATGCAAGTGGCGAGCTCAGGCTAACTGCCCAACATTATGTAGGCCTGAATCTCTACGTAGTGTCAAGAACGGGGCCAGTCTCTGACAGTTTCCGTAGTGAAGCAGATTGCGATTGTGCAGTGTTGTAAGAAATTGCCAACTTTGTCTGGACTCAAGGTGGAAAAGTGTAACCTACATACTGTTTCAAGTGAAATCAGGGGCTGATCCATGGCCAAATCAAATCAAACCCCCAGACCTCTATGTTCTCCAAACAATATAAATCTCACCACTGAAACAGGGTCGAAGAGAAAAACTATAAAAGCAAACGCAAAAGATCCATTGACCACCAGATGTACAGTAAAGACTCGCAGATAAGCCGCACTCACAGATAAGCCGCATCCTGAATTTAGCAACTCAAATTTTGGAGAGAAAAAAAAGATTTTCTAGTAAAAGTTGAAAGAAAATCAAAGCTTAAGAAGTGTTTTGTCTTCTTCGAGCGTAAACTCGCCAACATTGAAATGGAAAATACTTCGAAATTGTACCCACAATTTTAGCTCTACAGTAGAATAAACATCACGTTCACAACTATGACAAATGATTGATGTTATTCTTTTACTTGTTGACAGGTATTTATTCGTTCAATAGACAGTTTTTCATAGAATTTTGGGTCGGTACAAAACGTGGACCCCCCTTCTGGACCCCCTTTTGGACCCCCTTCTGGACCCCTATCTGGACCCCCTTCTGGACCCTTTTCTGGTCAGATGTACAGTAACGACTCGCAGATAAGCCGCACTCACAGATAAGCCGCATCCTGAATTCAGCAACTCAAATTTTGGAGAAAAAAAAAAAGATTTTCTAGTAAAAGTTGAAAGAAAATCAAAGCTTAAGAAGTGCTTTGTCTTCTTCGAGCGTAAACTCGCCAACATTGAAATGGAAAATACTTCGAAATTGTACCCACAATTTTAGCTCTACAGTAGAATAACCATCACGTTCACAACTATGACAAATGATTGATGTTATTCTTTTACTTGTTGACAGGTATTTATTCGTTCAATAGACAGTTTTTCATAGAATTTTGGGTCGGTACAAAACGTGGACCCCCCTTCTGGACCCCCTTTTGGACCCCCTTCTGGACCCATTCTGGACCCCTATCTGGACCCCTTCTGGACCCTTATCTGGACCTTTTTTCTGGACCCATTTCTTGACCCCTAACGGACCACCCTCACCCCTCCCATCCCCGTCAATATAACCAAAATATAATTACCTGGTACAGCTTGTGAGATCTTCAACTTATCTTCACTTTTTCTTTGCTCAAACAGTTTTAAATTGAGTGCTAAAAAATGCTTAACATTTAATGATAATTCTTTAGCGTCCCATTTCTTTGTGCACCAAAAATATTGTGAACATCCACACGCGTTCCCATCAGAGTTGAAGGTAAGCAAGAGTATTTTTGTTATTTCGCATTAGTACAATCTCGACATTTCTAAGAAAGAAAAATTCATAAGAAAAATCATTTTACCTACTTTCACCTCTTACGCGAACGCGTCTGACGCGTGTGTGGATGCTCACGATATTTTTCGTCTGCGGTGGTAGCCGAAAGCATAGGATGATGCAATCAAAATGGCGAAAAAGCGGAAAAGACCGAAGGAGCTCTTGACTTTTTATAGGCTGTAAAAGTTACGAAATATAATCTAGCCATCATCTGTAACACGACCGACCTTGTAAGAGGCATGGGAATGGTCCTGATTTGACGTCACAAACTGATTTGCATGCATGTTTACAAAGACTTACGGCGATTCAAATCAGTTTGTGACGTCAAATCAGGAATAAACCCATACCTTTTACTTTTTACAGATGATGGCTAGATTATATTTCGTAACTTTTACAGTCTATGATCCGGAAGGAGTCCAGAAAGGGGTCTCGAACGGTTTCCAGAAGGGGGTCCAGAAGGGGATCCAGAAGGGGATCCAGAAGGGGGTCCAGAAAGGGGTCCAGAAGGGGGTCCAGATTGGGGCGTCCAGAAAGGGGTCCAGAATGGGGTCCAGAAGGGGGGGGGGGGTCCACGTTTTGTACCGACCCGACGAGTAGTGACGAGTAATGCAAATTGTCTAGTATCTATGGGTAGTGATGGCAAGTGATGTGTAGGGACGTATTGGGTTAAAATATATTGGTGGATTTTTACTTTGGTGTACTTGAACACGGAATTATTACCGTTATGCATGTATCTTGTCACGTGACAGCGGATCACGTGGCTATAAGGCTATACGTGGCTGGTCGGCCGAATCATTTTCAGATTTAAGTGTCATTGTCAGAGAATACCAGACAGTGGCAAAAGATTGAGGTCAGCCAACTTCCCTCAAATTTTCAGCATGTGTCACCTATCAGATAAGATTTATACAGGTGGTATTTAAATGGCTTTGTGACTTTTCCTTTCCGAGATTGACCCTCCTTGGCTCAACAGGGACCCCAAACCACTCAAAACAGGGGCTAACTTCTCGGTACTAAAACAAATCTCCCTTACACGGTAAGTGTACATATTTTTTACTGAGGATAAAATAACTCGTGATAAACGTTATATGCACTAGAAAACAGATTATCGGTTTCCCATTAATTTTTCCCACATTTTGTTATGTAGGTAGGTAAATTGTGACTTTCTTCAGAGTGAAATTTGGACATTTTTAAACTTGATATTTTAGAAAGTGCGGTTGTTTATTTTTAATTTGATGCCCCATTAGGAAAGACCATAGCCTCCTTCTTCAAAATCAAGAATTTATTGATTGGCACAAGAAACTCATCTCTCGCGGATGTTGGTGAAAAATGTCCAAGATTGCTCTCATTTCTTTTTTCCCCACCAAAATTAACCACGCAGCAATGATGCACTAGGTTGAGAATATCTCACCAGAGTTCAATTTTGGTAATCCAAGTGATTGTAGGTGAAGCAAAATATTTAGTTTTATGTGGTAGAAGGTTTAAGGTGGACTGGTATTCCATAGACATGACGACAAGATTAAGAACTGTCCTCGAAATTTTAAGGGCAGTTGCCGTGGTTTTTTTTTATTTATTTTTTTTTTTCAAGAATTTACAGGAAATTATAGCTGAGATCTCACTGAATCACAACAGTCTATTTCACTACTAAGTGTTGTTAAAAATACCTATGCCTTCAAAACAAATCCCAAAACAAATCCCAAAATATTATCATGGCTAAAAAGTATCCACTATTGCCGCCTAAATGCGCAACTTGAATGACACAAACTTGAAAATACTTCAAATCTTTAAGATTCATCGAAAGCTTCTTGTACTTCAGGAAGGTGTTTTTGCCGCACCTAAGCCTTAATAAAGTTTTGAATTCCTGATCTCATTATATACCTCATGATTTGTCACGTGAAAGGAACTTTAAAAATTAACACCTCGGCGTCATGGAGATGTCGCCGGTAAATTTTAAAGATAAAAATGTTAAGACGTCTGTTTTTTTCGGTTTGGACTAAGCGTCACTAACATTTATGCTCTACGGTGTAAATACCGGAAAGAGTGGATTTAACCGCTTGCTCGATTGCTTCAAAAAAGACTTCCTCCAGAATACACAGGATCCTCGTTTTAACAAACCATATGTTTTTGGCAAATAAAACTAGTTTTCAGGGCATAAAGAACATTTGCTTACTTTTGGCCTGAGCAAGACTTAGCGTAAGCATCAATTGGTTCAATGTAAGTTCGTTTTCTCAAGTGGCTGCCAGCTGTTTGCAGCTCTAACACTGTGCATACTTCCTTCAACTGCGCTACCTTCAAAGAGCTCAACTTTCCAGCGTGCAAAAGTTCACAAACATCTATTGCTTCGACTTTAATCGGATGACTGCGCGTTTCAATTTCTCTGTATACGTCTTGGCGTACGGCCTGAATGGAGTCTTCTATTACAAGGGCTTCCAGATCTTCTTGTGCAACGTCTTCCTCCTCCAGGCTCTCGATTGCGCTAGCGTGTCTTTGACGATGTAAGGCTGACATTCGTGAAAAAAAGCTGTTTATTTGTTGGGCGGTCCTCCATTCCTCCGGCTTAAATTGAAGCTTCCCACTGCTATCTCTGATACACTTTATTTCTCTTGCCACCTGAACTGGGTCGGCTTTTTGTCCACTAGCAGCACCCAAGTGTAACTTCTGGATAAGAAAGGTGTTCACTTTCTCGTGCATCCTGGGAGCCCTCTTAGTTGTTTTGAGTGCCCATCCTTCATCGCGAAACCTTGCGATACGGGAAGGCCCTGCTTCCTCAAATGCAAAACGTTGTGTTTATCCACTTGTCATATGCACCTCTGTGACTCGGTCAGCCTATCTCTTTCTGGCCATATCATGAATGGACTCACAATCTGATGTACGCACATGTTTTTCTACATCCATATGAGCCTCTGCTTCGTCAAGAGTCTTGAATGACAGCACACATATACTGTCACTGCAGGAAGAGATTTCTCCTCTTGGAATGGGTGTGTTGCTAACCGAACCAAAGTTTCCACTGCGAGGACCAAACTCCTTCACAATTTTTAAACCAGTCTCTCCCTGTGATACAACTTCTAACTGACTGTACGATAAAACTCTGCCAGGGCCAATGTTGAATGCGCGCCAAGCACGTACTCCGTCCTTCTCAAAAGAGAAGTTGTTAAGGAGGCTGATCCCGGGTATCTGGTTGGCGACACTTTCTCTACTGGTGTCCACTTGGACTATGGCTGCCCTGACCCCCTTTAACCCTCCATGGGATTCCAATGCTGTCTTCATGTCTTCTGCAGTGATGACATCGTGTTTTTCATTGACCCATCGCCGTATGTGGGCTTTCATTGGTGCAGTCTTTCGATCACAGATATCTTTTCCTGACTGCGGCTCTGAAAAGTCATAACGCAGTACTGCAATGCCATTTCTTTGACCAACCAATGGGAGACTAAGCAAAAGCGATCCACTATGATAACACCCTGCGTTATCTGACCTCAGGTAAACATTCTTAATCACCTGCGACTCTTTCTTGATGGTTTTTAGGACATGCTCTATGATCGAGGCTACAGCAAAGCTGTTCTGTGTGCAGTTATCAAATAGATGGACTAGACATTCCACTTGAAATTTCTCTTCCTCCTTTGCGATCACAGCACTGACGTGCCAGCTTCGGCCTCTCTTTGCAAAAAAGTCGCTCATCCTTTCTCGGTAACGTTGTGGAAGGTACTTCATGGCCCAGTCCATTACGATTAAACATGATGCAGAATCAAGCTGTGAAAGAGCACATTGCTTCCCTTCTTCTTGGTTTACCGTGCGAAGCAAATGTGCCTTCCATTCCTGGATGGATGCTACAGATAGTTTGTATTCGTGGCTTAACCGCCATCTTTGCTCCTGACATTTCAACACGGTTGATCTCATGTTCAGTTTCCTTGAAAACTGTCTCAAGGGACTCGCATTTCTCGCAGCTGACGATATGTTCAAGGTGGCATGTTCCTTGTAGGTTAATGTCACTTCGATCCTTCAACGCATGTGTACTGCAGTGATCCCCACAGGTTTCCTCTCTTCCGACATGGGACTTAAACTCGGTCTTGAGGTATCTCTTTGCCACCTTAATTGTTTGCTCCAAAGACTTCAGCCAAGTCGCCTCTGACCCATGGTCACCAAGGGTCTTAACAACTTCAAGGATATTGTCGATGGCCTCATTGCCTTCCGCTGCAGTGTTGTCGAGCCCTTGCAAAGATTTCTGCATTGACGCACCCCACACTTCTATTATTCTGTACAGAGAACGTTGTCCGGCTGGCTCAAAATTCTGCTCTTTACAATAGGCTGAGTACTGTGCAATTATTCTGGAGGCTATCATTGTTCTTACAACTGCAGGGATGATGATGCGCTCTCCTGTGTCAAGCCTAAGAACTTTTGTGCCAAATGCTACGTCTTGCAGCATGTCAGGTCTGGCGATGTAATCAACAAAATGATCAATTTGAGCAGAGATGATCCGAGATCGGAAAATTGGGTCTTTTGGAACAGGCTGTCCTTCCCCAACCCTGGTAGCATGCTGCCGCGCTTCATCTATTCGCCATTTTGAAAGGACTGGAATCATCTACATCAACTCGGGTCGGCTAAAATCGTTGGCAAAGAGAGAGAGTATTTGTCGTTTAGTTTGCCACGACTCAGCCTGATTGTATGACTTGACTAGAACATCTATGAGACCAGACGTAGGATCAAAGCTTCTGCGTTTAGTTGCCACAGTAGAGCTAGACGTCAACGATCTTTCCCCTCGAAGAGCAGTCCAAAGTTCTCCTTCCTGGCCTGGGCTGTGGACTGTCAGTGCGGCGCAGACAGTTTCTTTGGACTGGGACTGGGACTGGATCGAGGCACTCAAGATGGCGGTCACGCCGAAAATGTGCTCGTAGTGATTTTTCAGTTTTTGCAGCCCGGGCGGTGGTTAGGATTTATTTATTATCTATTTATAATGCCTGACGAACCAGCGAAAAGAAAGGAAGCCGCAGAAAGAGGCAGGAAACGGACAAGGGATGGTAGCTCTCAACCTGATGAAGAAGACGTGTCTGATCAACATCGCAAGCAAGGATGCAAAGAATGCTTCGAAACAACAAAGTTTAGGCTCTCCGGCATTGAAGAGAAACTCGACATGCTTCTAGGTATACTTCCGAATTGGAAACTTATAAAAAGAGGATAACTCTCCTCGAGGAAGAAAATAAATCCCTGCAAACGAGCTTGGAGTATTCGCAAGCAGAGATTGAGGATCTCAAGTCCGTAATAAATGATGCAAACTTCAAACGAGAAGCGACCAACAACTCTAGTGAATGCATCGAGCGCAAACTTAAAGACCTACATCGCCGACATGTTAAACTCGAATGCTACAGTCGTAAGGGTAATATGAAATTCTTTGGCATAAAGGAACGTGAAAACGAATCTAACAGCGACACCGAGCTCGCCCTTAGAGAATTCATGCGTACAAAGCTGAAAATCCTACCAGTTGATGAAGAACAGATTCGTTTTGACAGAGTTCATAGAATTACGAAGCGAAACACATTCAAATGGCCGAAATTCTCAACCGCTCAACCGCCGATTCGATTAGAAGAAACATTACAATTTTCCTCTCTATGGGCGCTTAATGAAAAATTATGCACCTATCAGTGTCAAGCCCGAGGGGGGTGGGGGGGGGGGGGGTCCGGCAAAGGGTGGGGATTTTTGACATTTTATGAAAAAAATTATCAAAATCCCCACCCCGGGAAAAAAATAATTGTCAAAAGTATCAAAGGGAAGGCGGTCATATACCCTTCAGTCCTTGCTGCACACAAGAGGAAAGCAATAAATAACGTACCAAAGCCTACATTCAAATACTTAAAGAATCTTGCGCTAATGTATAAACTTGTCTGACAACAACTCGTGACAGAGCATACAGTCTGATACAGTGCAATCATAAACAATTGGGCGGGTCAGTTCCTTCGAAAACCGACAGAAAAAAAGGTATATTCCCTTAAGATTGTAAGATCAATATCGGGCTTGACACTGATAGGTGCATTAACGTAGAATAAGCTCTAGTTTGCTTTTATACTTCTTAACCACCTGCTTAAGAGCTGCGACTTTCCACGCTCTCCATCCAGTCAAAGACCGCACAAAGCTTTGGGTAAGTCGGTAATAGTTAGAATTGTGTCGTTTCTGTTAGTATGTCTTTCCTATTTAGCTTGTTCTTCTGTCGTGTTTGTCAAAGTTGTTCTGTTAACAGCGCAAATAGAATCAAGCCTTGTAATGCCGAATATCAGTCGCACCGTGAGCACATTATTAAGACAACTTTGTTATTGGTTATTGCTTGGATATCACATCTATCTCTCGATCAGAAACTAAATGTATAAACTGTTACCACCTGCTTAAGAGCTGCGACTTTCCACGCTCTCCATCCAGTCAAAGACCGCACAAAGCTTTGGGTAAGTCGGTAATAGTTAGAATTGTGTCGTTTCTGTTAGTATGTCTTTCCTATTTAGCTTGTTCTTCTGTCGTGTTTGTCAAAGTTGTTCTGTTAACAGCGCAAATAGAATCAAGCCTTGTAATGCCGAATATCAGTCGCACCGTGAGCACATTATTAAGACAACTTTGTTATTGGTTATTGCTTGGATATCACATCTATCTCTCGATCAGAAACTAAATGTATAAACTGTTATCACTTAACGTAAGAGGGCTAAACAGTTCGAGAAAGCGAAGACACGTTTTTCGTTGGTTGCATCAGCAACAATCGGATATAATTTTCTTGCAAGAAACTTATTCCTCACCGGAATCTATCAAAAGATGGGAAATGGAATGGGGAGGCAAAATCGTGTTCAGCCACGGCTCTTTTCATAGTAGAGGAGTTATGATTTTATTCAAACCACGTCTTGACGTTAACTTCAAAAAAATTACTGTAGATAATTATTGCAGGTGTATTTTAGCCGAGATTATTATTGATGGTACCAAAATAGTTTTGGTTAACGTTTGTGCACCGATGTAACTCAACAAATTGTATTCCTCAGAGACCTTTCAAAAGAATTCATAAGTCCGTACGGCAACGACAGTCTCGTGCTAGGAGGTGATTTGAACTACACAATTAGCACTTAAGACAAAAAAAGTGGTAGACCAATTGACGGAAAAAAAAGCTTCTCTCAATGAGCTTCAATCGTTAATCAAAACACACAATTTACTCGATTCCTGGCGCTTCAAGAATCCAGATCAACTGGGCTTCACATGGGCTAACCCATCAATGAAAGTACAGTGTAGACTTGACTACTTCCTTATTTCAAAGCAGCTAAAAGACCGCGTGAAAGAGTGCAAAATACTCCCAAACATTTATTCAGATCACTCCGCCGTTGCTCTCTCCTTGTTCCTTAACGAACTTGAGCTCCCTCGGGGATCTGGATTCTGGAAGTTTAACAACTCCTTGCTCTCAGATACTAATTACGTGGAACTGTTAACATTTAAAATTCCAGAGTTTGCAAAAAAGCATGAGCAGGTCAGCGACAAAGGGTTGTATTGGGAAATGATTAAAATGGAAATTAGAGCTTTTACGATAGCATTTTCAAAGAAGAAAGCTAAACGTAAACGTGACGAAGAATCAACTCTTTTGTCGGAAATGATGAGATTACAGACCCAACTCCAGACATCATACAGCGATTCTCTTAAATCCGAACTGGAGAGAATAAAAACTAAGCTTTCAAAAATTACAGAGATCAGTGTGAGCGCGCGTTAAAGACAATGGAAAACAATAAGACTCCTGGCACGGATGGGCTCACCCCTGAATTTTACCGCTACTTTTGGAACTTACTAGGCTCGTTTATGGTAAGCAGCTTTAATTACGCCTTTAAAAATGGAACTCTTTCTATCTCTCAACGCCAAGGGATTGTTTCTTAAATCCCGAAAAAGAAAAAGAATACAGAATATTTAAAGAATTGGCGACCTGTATCATTACTGAATGTAGACTATAAAATAGCAACGAAAACTATTGCTCTGCGCTTGGAAAAGATCTTGCCACATTTAATTCATCCCTGCCAATCCGGGTATGTTAAGGGAAGGTTCATTGGGGAAAGCATTAGGCTAATATTAGACACAATGCATTTCACTAAAAGAAAAATATCTCATCAGGGGTAGCTGTGTTTTTGGATTTCGAAAAGGCTTTCGACTCGATTGAGTGGGATTTCATTCATAATTGCCTCGAAACGTTTAACTTCGGTCTTGACCTTCGTCAATGGATAAAAGTGTTCTATAAAGATATCTCTAGTTGTATTTTGAATAACGGATACGCCTCAAAACACTTTTATCTAGAACGTGGAGTGCGTCAAGGTTGCTCACTTTCCGGCACCCTATTCGTTATTGCTATTGAGTTACTTGCGCACAGTATTAGACGTTCAAAAGAAATAAAAGGTATTACCATAGGTGAAAATAAAGAGGTCAAACTCTCGCAGTATGCAGATGACACAACTGTACTTCTTTCTGATGTCCAATCAGTATCAAACTTATTCGATTTATTGTCACTTTTCGATAAGTGCTCTGGTCTGAAAATAAATCGAACAAAATCTGAAATGCTATGGCTTGGCTCCATGCGCCACAGGAAAGATGCACACCTTGATCTCCAAATGAGCGGTGAGCCAGTTTACGCGCTTGGAGTGCATTTTACATACGATCTAGAAGCGTCTGAAAAGAAAAATTTTTTTGAAAAATTAGGATCGTGAAAGAAAACATTGCATATATGGTCCCAAAGAGACCTTACTATCTTTGGTAGGATAAATATAATTAAAACATTAGCACTTTCAAAACTCGTCTTTATCTGCAGCGTCATGGACACTCCTAAGGACTTCAGCAAAGAAGTAAATAAGATCACTTTTGATTTTATTTGGAATCACAAACCTGCCAAAATAAAAAAGACTACCCTGTTCAAGCAAAAAACAGCTGGTGGCCTGGACATGAAGGAATTTTGTCTCTTTGATAAGGCGCTTAAGTTAAACTGGGTTAAACGGTCATGTTCTAATTCGGATGCTCCATGGCAGTACATACCAAAATTGTTCATTGCCAGTGTTGGCGGAACTGAATTGTTTAAATGCAATTATGATTATAATCTCCTTGACCTAGACAACCATCTTCCGGCCTTCTACAAACAAATTGTTTTTTACTGGCAAAACATCGCAACAACCACGCCCAAAAATAAAAATGAGGTTCTCTCACAGACAATCTGGAACAACCGATTTATAACTGTGAAAAGGAAAATGGTATACTTTCCTCATTGGTATCGTGCAGGAGTATAACAAATCTCGGACCTTTTTGACTCCTGTGAAGGCCGTTTCCTTCCGTTTAACTCTTTTCGCAATAAATTCAACCTAAAATGTAACTTTTTACAATATTATAGCATTCTTTCTTCTATTCCCCAAACTTGGAAGAAACTATTGCAAGAAGGTTCTGAAAACCCATTTACGCCTTCCACCTCAATTGGTTCCCTGACATGCAAGACAATATATGGAATGCTGTTAAACCTTGAAGATTTACCTCCGCCCACTGCTGAGAAAAAACTTTTAGCGTGCGGCATCGAGATGAATGACTTAAATAACATTTACCTCTTACCTTTCAAAGCCACAAAAGAAATTAAATTAACGATGTTCCAATATAAAATTATTCACCGAATTTTACCAACGAATAGCTTGTTGTACAAAATGAAGAAAGTTGCCTCGCCCTCCTGCCCCTTTTGTCCTTCTGAGTGTCAGACCATGTGGCATTTGTTTATACATTGTACGCAGTCAACTTCATTTTGGAATAGGTTCCAGGAATGGTATTCAATCTCTAGTAACACGAAACTGCTTCTGTCAGAATTAAAAGTTATGTTCGGAATTACTCGCTGTCACACTTATTGTTTAGCCCTCAACCATCTTATTATTATGGGCAAATATTTCTTATATGTCAACGCTTTAAATGCCATAACGCACCAATTTGAGGATTTCGTCTCACTTGTGCGTGAAAAAATAAATTTAGAGAAATACCTGGCAGTCATTTCTAATAAGGGCAAAGAATTCAAGAACAAATGGAAATTTTTTCTGTCTTTATAATATTGTATTTTTTCCTTTCTATTCTTGGCGTTTGTAAGTAGTGCAAGTATAAGTGGTAGTGTAGTGTAAGTATGTACGTAAATATCATATAACACATACAATGTTATATAATACACTTAGCATTACAAGTTAAAAAAAAAATAATAATAATAATAATAATAATAATAATGATAATCAATTTATCAGTTAATCATGACTGGCGACCGACAGGCTTTCATTTTATTTAGTTTTTTTCTTCTCTTTTCTCCTCCTTTTTTGTTGTATAAACTTAGTCTTATGGGTGTAAAATATGATTTGTGACTTTTTATTGAATGTTGTAAATTAAAAAACTGTCACTTGTCTGCTATTAAAAAAAGAACAAAGAAAAGTTTCTTTGGCTTTCCGCAGATAGTACTTTTGCTGGGTTGTAGATATGTCGTCCCAAGATGTATTCAAGGTTGACAGAATAGGGCTTACTCTTCCTCCAGATAAACTGGCGATCGTGTTGCTTAGCAGCTGCCGTTTCTTCTGCTGTTCCTCGACTTCATCGGACCATATGCTTATTTCCTCTTCAGGAATTGTTTGTTGAGATGACTGCGAGGATGCATCATCTGATGCTGTCAGAACGTGCAGCTCTTCATCGTGTGCTTCATGTCCAAAGACACCTGTTTCGTCAGGTGGTTTGACACTAGACTGAAATATAATTGAATGGGAACATGAACTAAACTTGTTTTGTTGTCACTTTGTTTCTTTGTTTTTAGTGATGGCACAGTACTGGGGGATATAGGGAGACACCGCAGACCCATAAATGAATTCCTCTCTTAAAAGTATCTCAACTTGAAGAACTAAAATAGAAAAAGGAAGAAAGAGCAGAAGGGGTCTGGAAACCTGGGGTTTGCGAGTGCATGGGATATAGTGTGGATAAAAGAGTATATATAGGAATGCTACATCTAGTACACTGCCAAATCAACCATTGCCTGCCGTTCCAGAACTTCTCCATATTATTATTTTTTTATTTTTTTCTTAACAATGAACACTTACGTTCGCCAGTATAAAAATATTTCTTAGTTTCGATTTATGGGACCGAATAGTATGAAGCAATAGGCTAGTTTCGAATTGTGGGAGAACAAAAGAACAGAGTCGAGGTTGAGGAATAATTTGCATTTTCTTTTGTCAAAACAAAGGAAAATGCAAATTATTCCCCTCAACCTCGACTCTGTCCTTTTGTTCTATCGAAACTAGCCTATTGCAACAAAACGTGAAGAGTATAAGATATGGTAATGTAGACGTGTAATTTAATACTGAAAAGGGGAGTATTTAATAAAGTTTACAGTTTCCATATGGATACACAGAGCTGTTTTAATTAACACACATACACAACCTCCTCAACGCTGCTTGCCGAGTCCACCAAACCACGATATTTGTAATGCTCCGTGCGACATTTTCCACAAATAGCTGAAAGGATAAAGTGTAACAAACGTGAAATTCCAAAAGATTGAACGAGCAATCTGGCTTTCAAGGTACGGCTTAAGTGTAAGCTTTTTGGGGATAACGGTTAATTTACCACGTTAAAAAATAAAAAAATGTCCTCGGTTTAACCATTGCATGCATGCTTTTTTGGGGCACATTTCAGATAGTCAGTTGGACCATCTTGAGTTGAAAAAGACCTAACTAACAATTAACAATTGTTGGACGAGGATGAGCAAAATATCATGATTTCTCAGTGGCGAGCAGATCAATTGTTTGCCAAAGCCGAAGGCTGAGGCAAATAATTGATCTGCGCGACATTGGCAAATCACGATATTTTGCGGAAACCGAGTTCAATAATAGTTTTATTATTCGATCACCGAGCTTGTCTTTCATAATTATTTTCGGGAAGCGTGAAACGATCTGCCATTTTCACTGAATTTGAAGAGCACATTCTCGTCCCTCGAGTCTTTGCTCCGTACTGTCCATGCTTGACGAAACGAGAGACTCTCGAAAGATCCGATAGCTTGACGATTCTGATTGGCGTTCTCAAACAATTCAAATAAACGGAAGTAAAGCAGAACTCTTACAAACTCTCTGATCCCTAAGCATGCGCAGTTCAGCCGGAAGTCCGATATTTTCGGACTTTCAAATCGGATCTTTCCATGGTCATTCGTTTCCCGACCGCTGGTCAAGGGGAACGAAGAACCTGGGTACGAGGTTGTGAAGAGCATGGATGCGTGGACAAAACTACGCATGAGTAGGATATTATTTGCAGCAAAATCACAGTTGGACGGTAATGCGCACGAGCAGACCATTATTTATAGACTAGAAAATGGTAAAAAACAAGCAAGGCTGGTTACACGGCTAGGAATATATATTTAAACCAATATTTCGGGAGGCACAGCCTTCCTTCATCAGGGTGGTACATATTATGACCCTAAGATGAAACGACGTTACAGTTAAAAAAACGTTGTAGATGTAACATGATATTACAATAAAGGTAAACTATACAACGTAAAATAAA
Organism: Pachyseris speciosa; assembly: GCA_016490735.1. NCBI lineage: Eukaryota > Metazoa > Cnidaria > Anthozoa > Scleractinia > Pachyseridae > Pachyseris > Pachyseris speciosa. Next base: position 292,099 of record JAEMWC010000061.1, read on the forward strand.
AAACGTTACAGTTTGAAATTTTGAAAAAAACGCAACATGAAAACAAGAAGATAGGTATTATATTTCTTCTTTTCTGTTGATACCTAACGGTTCAAGAGTTTGACCTCTATCAATTAGATATGCTTCTCTGGCTCTTCGTACACCGTCACGATTAGATTTGGACAGTTCTAGTGGAATTAGTTGCATGTCAGAAGCGCTGTGACCGTTAAAGAGAAAATGTTCTGATACTGCAGTGGGTTTAGAGCTGTTGGTTTGTTGGTCGACTGTTCTACGACGTTCGTTGAAACGGTCCTTTAGTCGTCGTTTAGTTTCGCCTATGTATTGTTTGTGACAGTGATTGCATTGTACCATGTATATGACATTTTTGGAATTGCAGTCAATGTGATGTTTGATAAATCTAGTTTCGCCGGTGGAATGAAAAGTATAGGTTGTAAGTCCATCGAATTTTTTCGTGACTATCCCCCTCAAAATAACCCCAATCCATTCCGTCCTAAAAGCACGTGGACCCCTCCACCTTCACAGAGATCCTGCCCTTGACACCTTTTTAACCCCGGTGACGTAAAAAAACTTAGAGAACTCAGGCACAGTTTTTCTGTATTAAAGGTGCAAGGACCAATTGTTCTGGGCTTCAGTACGAGATCGTACGAATAACATGTGGGCATTTTAGCCCCACACGACAAGACACGTGGCCAGCCATCCTTATTAAGAGGACTCCGGGCACTTTCGGTACAAAATGTTATCACGGTTAACTCTTTTCGTAAGTAACAGTTTTTCCTTTTTTTATTTTTATTTTTACGCCTAGCGACTAACTTTTTTGTCGTTTATGTGCATGTCAACAAATTCATCCTGGTTATATGGGCTGAAATGTTCCACAGAATTACCGGGCCAGCCCGGTTGCAGGGCTAGTGCGCCTCAATATCACCTAGTTGACACATCCCACGGACTCTAAAAACACGTCCATATTATGCCAAGGGAACCAAGCTACTACATAATGTGAGAAGTGTGCTGTGGGAGATTATAAATGTACCGGACAGTTGAGTGAAGTTACACATATCTCCTTTTCTTCAGCGAAATTATTTCGTATTTGAGACACTTGTCGTAAAATTTGATGTTCAGTTTCAGGTCAGGCGCTAACGTCACGCAATTACACTGAATAGTAGCGTTTTAGTAGCAAATTGGTTTGATGAAAATGCTTCCTTTTCGAAGAAAACATTATTAACTATTTTTCAATAAGGCTAAATTGTTCACTTGAATACTTGTGTCTTGTGTGCTTTCTGGGATGATTCGAAACGAATCAGTAAACAGAGGCATTCGCAATTTAAATCATAACGTGACCTCAGCGCTAAAAAGACAAAGGTCATATACGCTGTATTTTATAAATTAGAATGCGCATCAACTGAAGGGTAATTTCGCAACATGCCCAAGTAAAATGTATGCAAGAAACAAGAATAAATGGTAACGATACTCACCTGAACCTACTGGTACTACAGCATTGTGCAAAACAAACATTTCTTTTGACACAGCCAAGTTGACACGGCGCGGGTCCTTGACTTGTTGCGTTCGCCCTTGTGCAAGCGCAGCTCTCGGAACAGTTCACAGGATTGGCTGAGAAAACAATAAACAAACAACAGAAACAATGGACCCTAGCCCTGAAATAATGGAGCTGCGTGGTAATAAGAACCAATGAAATAAGAGGTTACTGAGAGGTGCGTGGCATCTGTTGTGCAATGGATAGCAACATGTCGAACTTTTACGACCACGCCAGTCGACCGTTAGATCGTTTCTGCAGGGGTGGATTCTGAAATTTTTGATACGGGGGGTCCAAACTTACTACAAATTACTTCTCCTCGTAACTCCGTCACCCTCCCCAACAACTCCTCCCAACTCCAGCCGCCGTTACAAAAGGGAGTTTAAGAAACGAGGATCGACGGGAAAGTCAACGAGTACGTCACAAAACAATAGGTTTAATTAGCAAAAACAATCGCTCTGTGCGTTTTACATTTTCCGTCTTCTGAAAAATAACAACGTGAAATGACCAAATTTTAGGTTTGGCGAGGACGCGAGCACATGATGGCAAATTTTTCTTTCTTTATAGTCAATTTTACTTTAACGCCGTTCATAGAAATTTAGTTCCTGGATAGCTTTTACAAGTTGAGCAAATTGGAATACTCGCGAAGCTGTTACAATAACGAGAAATTATATTTTGAAATGACGTTTTCGTTGCCGTTGCCGGCCTCGTTTCTCGTTTCTTTGCCGTCCTCTGCAAAATAACAACGTAAAATGACCAAATTTTAGGTTTTGTCGAGAACGTGAGCACATGATGGCAGAATTTTCTTTCGTTCTCTTTACTTTAACGCCGTTCATAGAAATTTAGTTCCTGGGTAGTTCGCCGACATTTTACAACTGAGTTGAACAAATTGGAATAACTGCACAACTTGTGCTACAATAACGAAAAGCTATACTTTTGAAATAACGTTTTCGTTGCCGTCGGCGTCCTCGTTTCTTGGTTGGACAAAACTGTTCTGAGAGCAGAGGTGATTGACCATCAGAGGGTACCGCCAAAAATAACATTTGATCGTGAAAATATGCTTGGAATTTAGATTAGTGGCAAAATACAATGGCTTTCCATCGAAAAAAACAAGTCAAACAGTTTAGTAATAATAGGCGATCCTGTCGCTGCGAGAATTTCAGCGTCAAACAAGTCACATTCGGCTGAGGAAGGGGGGTCCAGACCCACCCCCCCCCCCCCGACCCTCCCCCTGGATCCGCCACTGTTCTGTGTTTTGGACATATGGTCATGGCTGCTGCCCGTTCTTGATCCAAGTTAAACTGCCCTGCTCTGTTTAAGATTAGCTCCTTCTCGGAGACTGACCTGGACTTTGAGATCGCCATCCTCGCTTGGCAGTCACACCAAGATTCAGTAAGTGAGCTGTGACGTGTTGTTTACACGCATCCAGAGGCAGAATAGTTGTATTGGATCGGAGAGAACCACAAGGTGACTCTTGTGAAGCAAACGAACAAGTCATTTCAAGAGGAACCGACGAGGCACTCATTGAAAAGCTAGTTGATATAAACAAAGAACTCCACGGGTCACACTATAAGAGGGTGTTACAGCCCATAGTTGTTTATGACGCTCAGTATTATATTACCCAGTTCGCGGTCGTGAACAGTGCACCGAAGACTGCTGTCGGTGGGTTACTTGTTTCTTTCTTAGCTTTTATAGGCACACCACAAAAATCGGGAACCATGAACAACCAAGTGTTATCTCTCATAAAATGCCCAAAATTTCGTAGGATTAAAATGCACACTTTTTTGATGTCATTTAGAAGCATTGTAATTTCAAAATCAGTTCCCAATGCAGGATGTAAAGTTTCCAATGTTTTTAAAATGAGTAAAATTATAAGTGAATGCAACGTTTCATCCGCTTACAATGGAGTTTTATCGATTTTGTGTGCAATATTAAGCAACGTTACCACGTGATTTAAATTTCGCGGGAAATAGCCACACTAGAAATTGGCATTTTTGAACAGAAGTTGTGAAAAAGGGATTTCCTCTGCCAATCAACATTTTTTTGTTTTTGACTGAAAATGGTATACACTTTTCTAAAATAGCATTAAATTAAAAAAACAACAACCGCACTTTAGAAAATATCCAATTTAAAAATACTCAGAATTCTCTCTAATGTAGGGCATAATTTACCTTCTCAAATTAGAAAATGTGGAAAAAATTATTGTTAAACCCAAAATTCGTTTTCAGGTGCATATAATGTTTATCACGAGTTATTTTAACCTCAGTAAAAGATCTTTACACTTACTGCATAAGGAAGAGTAGTTTTAGCACCGAGAAGTTAACCCTTGTTTTGAGTGGTTTTGGGCTCTCTCTTGGGCTAAAACTTAGGGGGGTGGTCAATCTCGGAAAGCAAAAACCACAAAACCATTTAAATACCACCTATATAAATCTTATCTGATAGGTTTCAAATGCTGAAATTTTGAGGGAAGTTGGGTGACCACAATCTTTTGCCACTGTCTGGTATTCTCTGACAATGACACTTAACCTTGGAATGTGTCAAAATTGCCCTAAAATATTGTGTTATGGGTCATTTGCTGGTGCCGGAGCTCATCATCAAGGGCTGAGCAGGCTTAAACCTTGCCAATTCCAAAGAACCGCTTATTGGCACTGCGGATGCAACAAACCTTGTTCGAACGCTCGCCTCAATCTGCTGACAGTTTGTTGTTAGTGGACAAGGGGCCTCAAAGCAAATGAACCTTGTCTCACCACAGGCTCCAATCTTCACTGGCGGAAGTTTCATCGAATGCGGAAGGTGCCCGAACAACTTTTGGTGCAGGATTGGAGCCTGGTATGAGACTTAGAAGAAAATGGTAAATTGTTTTGGAAGAGAGCCTTTCCCGCTCAAAGATACGTGGAATTTCCCAGTCAGATTCTTGGTTGAAACCTGATAAAAGGGAGCTGAGAGAGCTCTTGTTTACCTTTTTTCCCCAAACGTTCTTACTAATTTGGCAGAAGAAGAGCTGTTTTGTAATGTTTACTCTCTGAATAAAGGATTCAGTTGAAAAAAGATTTGTTCAGACTGCTCGTTTACGAGGTAAGATTTTCATTTAATTCTTGCACTAGTTTTGAGCTGATATATTCTTTACTTTCAATCTCAATGGTAGTACTTTGCTGGAGAAGTGCACTTTCATGCCTGTTTGATTTTTTCCCTTTCCTTCATGAGTAAACAAACACCGAGTATTATAATGAAATTGTTGGAAAAGATGGCAAGAGCTGACCACAGCAAATTTTTTCGTGACCCTATAAACGTTTCAAATGTAAAACTGGCATGGACTTTGTAGATGGAAACAATTATTAATTTCAAATAAGAGGTAAACAAACCTTATATGCAATCAACCAGAATAAAGCTAATCTGTTGAATTGTTCTTTCATAACATCAGAAAGATTGATGGTAGGTATATGTAGGAAATACCGATTTTTCGCAAAATGAAACTTTGAAGATTTTTCTCTCCGCAAATAACAAGGGTCAATCAACAAGTTTACGTTCATATCATAGATCAATACAAAGATAATTTGTAAACAATTGTTTCTTGTGAGAAATAATATCTTGCAATGATTTAGAGTGGTTACAAGGCCAACAAGACTATTTGTAAGGTTTTGGAATTTTGGGTTGGGCCCCTTTTGCTAAGGTGTAAGCCCATGGTTTTTGCCAGTTTTGGGTCAAAATTGGGAAAAATTGAAATTTTTTCTGTGTTTGTGTATGGTTAAAATAGATCAAGAAATGATATTTAGTGATCATTTAGAGTGGTTAGAAGGCCAAAAACACCAACATTCCTTCACTTTTCAAAAACTCAAAACACCGCGCCAAAATCTGAAACTTGTACTTTTAACCA
>JAEMWC010000061.1:302500-307500 GCA_016490735.1 Pachyseris speciosa
ATGATTTGAGTGCTTAAGGATTTCAAGGTTCTTCCTGAGGTTAAGAATTACAATCATGCAACAGCCCTATATACATAGATTTAAAAACAGCAAAACATTTACCGTTACATGCGATATTGGCTGTCAGAAACTTTTCCACCATGTTATATTAATACAAATCTACTGTTTGCTGCCATTTTTAACTTGAATTAAAAGACTTAGTGAGCACAGAAAATTCTATTTTGCACCATTGACCTCAATAATTATTATCAGTCTATAACACAAGGTCACTCCCTCTTTGGCTTGGTTTCACTCCTTTTACAGCACAGATGACACATGCATACACATGTCACCCTTATCACCATGACAACCAAGGTAACTACAGCAGCAAGGAAAGCTATGACATCAAGTAAGTAGTACTGATACCAAGGGATGTTGAACACTTGAGCTCTGAGATGCCGGGCTCCACCATGTCTGAGTACATACTCTATCCAGTCACCAGTAGTCTCTAATGGTGTTCGCGGCTTGTCTTTCATCAGCTTAGAAATGCGCGTAGCATCTCTCTTAAACCTGAAAGCATAACACTGCATAAAGCCAAGGTTGAAAAAAAAAAGCAAATCTGCTGGCACACAGAAACCTTGTGGAACTGGACCAAGTTGCTTACCACATAATTGTGGCATAATAAACACTTCATTTAATGCATCTCATTCTAGACAACAACGTAGATTTGGAACTATCTACCTGCAATTTTTAACTATTGCTATTTGGCTTTATGTACACTCAGAAATAACTCTCACAGATTCTCAACTTAAGATCATAGTTCACAATAAAAAATATCACTTTTCATCTACAACTCACAAAAGCATGAATCCTTCTTAGCAGCATAATAAAACACAGTGAACACAGCAGCAAGATAAAACCCCTCTATAAGGTCAACGATGTCACGTTGGCTGAGTAGGCCCCTCATAAAAGTGAATGAGAGGGTCCTGCTTCACCCATGGCCATTACACCCAGTGCCGGGGGAAGGCAAATCGTTACCTTGGTTCGTTCACAACACGTTCAATTGTCTTCAACAGCTGTTGAGCATCCAGAGTTTCAATATTGACAGCTATGCCCAGTCCAAAATGTTCTGCTTTCTTTGAATTGGAAAACTGGTCAGCAAACAGTGGAACAGCAACCACAGGAACACCACGATAGGCAGTCTCGTAAAGGCTGTTGTGTCCCATATGGGAAACAAAAGCCCTGATATCCTTGTGATCCAATAGATCATTCTGAGGCAACCAGTCCACCAGCTTGATGTTTGGGCTGAGAGAAGAGGGAATGTAATCTGAAACAAATCAAAATGTTAAAGGGGAAAGAAAAGACATTTAAAAAAAAATAAAATTATATCATGACTGTGCTGTGTTCAGTTCAAGACCTGAAAACAGCACAACAGCTTTGAAATAACACAACACACATGCAGGTTTATTCGTACTTTTTAACTACTCCCTAAAGCATGCGATTACATCCCATAATATCAAATAGGAGAAGGGAGAATGTTAGCTGAAACAACTTGAACTCATCACCACATCATCATCATCATCATCACCATCATCACTAACCCCACCACCTCCATCACCACCATTATCATCACGACCACCACCACCGCCACCATCATCATTATAATCATCATAACCATTAATAATCACAAATTTTGAATTATTACAGATTTATGATTGTGTGTGAGTCATAACGAAAGATAAAATTCAAACTTTTTAAGACATTGAACCAAAACCAAAACTTTACATGAACCACAACATTTATCAGATTTCAATTCATAATTTAACATTATCAGATCAAATGAAACAGTTTAAATTATAAGATTACGTTTTAGCTTCCATATAACTTTCTGTTTCAGCTTTCCAAATGCTGCAGCCAGGACATCAGTCTTCTCTTTAGACAGGAGTGTTTCCATGTAGGATCCAAAGGAAACAATAATAAATCCATGGCCTTCACTGCTCTTGACAAATTTTTCTACCTCAGCAGGGAGGGGCTTAGGTTTTTTAATGGTAATGGGACCAGCCATGATGTGACCTGAAAAATGACAAAGAAACTTAGTAGTTCACCAATATTTGTGGCAAAAGAACTGCTTAATAATCATAATTAGATTTACAACATTCATTGATTATTTATTCATAAATTATATTATATCTATAGTTAATATAATAATAAGAGAGTGGTTTTCAATTCAGTGTTGAGAGTGAATTGCATTTGCTTTGGTTTTGCATTGCTTCCCTCTGTGATTGGCCAGCAAACCTCGTGCCACTTTCTCAAGCAATGAAAATCAAAACCAAAACCACGACTTGCATGTGCACATTTTCCTGCACTTTGTGCTGGTTACATCTAATTACTTCGAATTCTGATTGGTTTACTGCACCATTTTTTTGTCATTTGCTGGAATAATTGCTTTGGTTTTGGTTTTATAACACTCAATTCAAAACTGCTCTATTTATGGCAATTGATTAATCAATTGTTGTCTTCTGTTAATTTTGCTGTGGATCTCTAACCATTATTGAGTTTACAACTCTTGAAATATTTTTTTTTTTTTGGGGGGGGGGGTCCCATCTACAACCAATTTATTTTTCAGAGTGCGATGATTAAACAGTCAATGTATTTTAAGAACAGTAACTGAAAACTTTACATTCACTGATTTTCTTTGTCACATGGTCATTAAATTCCAAACAGGAAGCTATTATTAGTATTATGTACATGGTAAGAATTTAAACAGCTGTCCATACAAAAAAGCTTTCCTCCCTGATATTATTTAAAACTTATTTTAACCCTATATCAAATTGAAAGACCCAAGGGGGTACTCTGTGGATGTTAGGGTTGGGGAAATCCTCTGTCACTGACTAAAGCCATATGCTATACCAGACCAGGTTCAAATGCTTTTTGCTAGCAATTCTTAAATTCTAGAGTATAGAAAATCTACTGCCCCTCCCAGACTGTACATTCAATTTCTATTCCACACTACCTTTATCAGTCTCTGGTGTCTACACTCTATCTCGGAATAAACTGATTGTAAAACTACACCCTAAATACTGACATAGATTTGAAGGGGCTATGTCACAGCTATTTGATGGTCTATGGGGCAAAATTTGGGTCAATTAATTGCTAAGAACATTTTTATACACAAATTTGTCTTGGATCTCCAACAGAAAGATAAAAAGTTAATTTTTTTAAAGAAGATCCACACATAATCAGTTTATAATGGTTCTTCACTTCAGGAGAGCTGAAACTTGAAAAAACAGTGGCCCACTTTTTTTCAAATTGCAATCAGTTTCCATCCTGACCCTCTGTAGCCAAGGAGTCTTATTTTTTATTTGACTGCACTAGTAGTGTAGTTTTGAACAAAACTGGAGTGCTATTATGAGTTTTTATCAGTACAAACATCTTCTGTGGCTTGTTCAATATTGCTACCAAACACTCGTAACATAGCTCCTTTAACTGTAGGAGTGCTTCCTGACCCCTCCCCCCCCCCCCCCCCCAGCCAGAATGGCTTGCTCTTTAGCACTCAGGAAACATGAACAAGGAGAACTTGCTGAAATCACTTAAAGCTGGTGATTTAGGAGTCAGCAAAGCAGAAAAAAGACAGCAATGCAACAAGGTTGGTTGTTGCATTCCCAGACAAAGCTATTTAATTCCAACTGCACAGCACCTCCATAATGCTACTTAGCAGGAGTCATATTTGCCATGTAAATTCTCATAACTAGAGCTTGAATACTAATATTGAATAAAAATACCTGGCAAAAGTGGTGCTGGATACTCTAATGCAAAATCTGTTGAGAAAATAACAAGTTCATCATTGCCAAATGCTTTCCTGAAGCTTGTCTCAGGAGTAATGTTGTATTTAGTCTTGAGAGAAGCCAGTGAACCAACAGCCAGTTGCTCAAATAAAACTATCATTGTGGCATAAGCTCCCAGATTTAAAACACGCTGCAGAAATGACATTTTATCTGTAAACCCGGTTAAAGGCACTGGAGCATAAGAGACAGGTGATGGCACCATAAGGAAAGAAGAAGGACGTGGTACACCTGGCATTATAGACACTCTGCGAATTCCAAGAAGTTCTCCAACTAAATTAATACATAAGGCAGCTACTTCGTAAACTATAAGATCAAAATTCCTGAGGTCTTGAAGCAGTTCTGTGCTGTTTAACAAGCAATCACATGAGACTTTTGAAAATTCCATTATCTCCATCCACGCATGCCAAATACTTTTTTCCATTGCAGATTTTATTATGAACTCTTCAATAAATCCAGGGCCATAGGGCACTTGATACACCTTGTGTGGGATTGTCTCACTGGATCTTGAATGCTTGGAATCTGAGGATACTACCATTGCCACCTGCATAAAATGATGACAAAATTACAGGGAATCTAAGCCAAATTACAGTGCACATAAATGCAGGTCATATGCATGTATGCATGTAAGACCTTGGGACATTGACTTGTCAAACTGGGCAAATGGAAAAGCGGGAATCCAGAAAGCCGGAAAGCCGGAAAGCCGGAAAGCCGGAAAGCCAGAATGCCGGAATGCCAGAATGCTGGGAAGCGGCTGCAGGGTGTGCAACCTATATAAAACAAAATCATAAAAGAAAAACTGTTTTCCTTGTAATTCCATTCAATTTCGTTTAAACTTAATTTTTTTTCTGACCAGTACTATCCAGTTTTCCAGCACGTTCCAGCATTCCGGATTCCAGCTTTCTGGCATTCCACCATTCCAGTTTTCTGGTTTTCCGGTATTACAGCTTTCCGTTTCTCCGGCATTCCGGCAATCCCGGCATTCCGGATTCCTGCTTTTCCATATGCTGGTCAAACTTATGCAAAACTAGCTAACTAGGCATTGCATATATTTAACAATTATCCTCGCTTTTTGAGAATTATCTCGCCTTTTGAGAACCAAATGCTATAGAATTTGTCATCCAGAACGAGGTTAATGAGGCCAATCTTGAATACGAACAAAAGAATTAAGACAACCAT
>JAEMWC010000061.1:312500-315000 GCA_016490735.1 Pachyseris speciosa
GACTTGCTGAAGCTTTTCAAGGCCACATTTTAACATTTGAACGGACTCAATAGTCTTTGACGCCACATTACCCTGAGGACCGTTGAGGGTTCTCGGTAAATTGGCCACCTCATCTCTGATGGAGTTCTCGTTGCTACGCAAGACCCGAAGAGTACCACTAACGAGCTCGACTGCCTCTTGGATGCTAGAGAGGCTGTAAGGCTGGTGCTTTTCATGGACTAAAAAGGCTTTATAGATCTTTCCAACAGCATTAAAAAATGTTGCCGTTTGTTTAAGTGAGGTTAGGATCTTGATGCAGTTTGTCTGTGCGTCACAAACGTAGACAACGTGATCGAACTCCACGCAAAGACCAGTGGGTTGGTAGAACTCGGTCTTGCTGGCCATTCCATCCTTGTTCCCTTCACTCCCACTCCCAGCAAAGACTTCGACTTCCGTGGAGTTTTTGCGCCATAGCAGAATTCGGTGGCTCTTGGGATCTACATACAAGATGCCAGATTTATACGATGCGATTCTTGGGCTCATTGAACCGTACGAGGTACCACGATGAATCACGCGCACCTTATTCAAAGCGACAGAGATATCTCGTCAATACCCTGAAGATGGGAAGCATATAAGCACTGTCCGAGAATACATATCGACCCGACATGTTGCCAGTCTGCTTCGTATTTAGTCAACACTGACGCCTCACCGCGAATTCCGTATCCGTCTCTCTTCAAAATAATGGCAGGAAAGGAGTTTTGTTTCACACAGGCACCATAGACGATACACGTATCAACTACATGAATGGCCTCAAACTGATAACAGGCTTGGTCCTTGTCATCCCAGAAGTTGACGTGGTCTGAATGGAATCCTTTCCTTTCATAATCCCGCTTTACCTTAGCGACATGATTCACAATGCGAGACTTCATTTCAGCAACAGTTCCCACAGGAGCAAGAGCAAGCTCGTTTACTTTCTCCAACACTTCATTGCGGTTTCGTAGTTTGGTGACATCGACGAAAACGCTTCCTTTGACAAGTTCATGGAATGCAATTGGCCCATGGTTACCAACTAGAAATAGGACATTGTTGTTGTAGTGAACTTCTTTAGCAGCTACGGCTTTCTTAAGTACTTCAACTTTTTTAATTGGGTTGTGCAATTGAGCCATGTACAAATTTGAAGTACCCATTTCTTGATTTAGAGTGAGAAATGGCAGGCTGCCGTAGGGACCCATGGTGATACTGATGGGGTGAGGGTACATCCCCACTCTGTTTAATTCTGTAAAGTGATCCGTTTCTGGAATAATCGCATGACTCACGAAATCTAGCTTCTTAAGATACTCGATCAGCTTTTCATCGGCTAACCTGATTACTGCTGCTGGATCCTGGCGATCTTTGTTCCTCACATGATCATTTCGTGGTAACAACTTTCGCATTGTCTTCCTCACTTCGAGAGATGCCTTGTTCCTTAAAGTTTTTAAAATTGCCAAATTTCCCCTCTCGTTTTGCAATTTCAAATACCAGTTGGCAAAACCAGCCTTGAGGCTTTTTCCAACGTGAACACTGTCAGGAATTGGAATAACCAGAGACAACGACGGGTCGCGTGTGCCGTTTTCCAATTCTTCTAGGATGTCTGACATGGCTTTCTTGTTGCCTTCTTCGCAATCAACAGTCACAATAAGGACGGCTGCCTTAACGCACTTTTTACCATCTTATATATACATCGTTTACAAGCACGAAGACTCGGAAAGAAGCTGGTCTGGCCATGTTGTTTGCACTCCTCCCCGCATACTACCTTTTCTTTGAAACACTCGTTGCAGGCACTATCGCAAATGTTTATTCCTTCAAGACTCATGGTGTTTTCAATTGATGGCACCATATTCCGACATGCCTCACAGACTTGCAGAAGCTTGCAAATTGTGTCAAAACGATTCTTCATTTCCTCGCCGGTTTTACCTTTTTTGGCAACATGTTCAACGGCACAGCGGGGAAGACTACAACTGTTGTCTAAGGCGGTAACGGAAAAAACTAGTGCTTCGGTGATGATGTGCGCACTTAAAAAATCAGGGCTCGGTTGTGGGTTCTCCTGAACAAAAGTGACATCTACCTTTAAAGTCAGTCCAACGTTTAGTTTAGTTCGTGGATCGAACTGAATTGAAGGTTTTAAAGCGGTACCGTCATTGGCTAAAGCGCATGGCACTACCTTCATTATATCAGTGTCAATAAGGACAACTGTATTTGAAACGCCATCTGTTGAAGATAGTTTTAAGAATGCGTCGCATAGACTTTTGATCACCCCCCGACTTGGTTGTGTACCCAGCTTACCGTTTGCGGCATGTTTCTTCTGATGGGCCCCCGAGATTCATTCGACATGTATCTGAACTATGAAAAGAACCCCTTCCTTGTCCTGCAAACATTGGTCCCCGAATCATATTTGTTGTCCGACGTCCACCGAGATAAGAAAGTGTGTTAAAAAATTCGACGACATCCTCGCTGTATTCGTGTCGCGGATCAGAATAGAATT
>JAEMWC010000061.1:320000-340000 GCA_016490735.1 Pachyseris speciosa
TGTTTTACGATCAAAGATTAGGAGGTGGGGGAATTCACAAGTTTGAAAGGATGTCACGGGGATTTTCATCTGAGAGACACCTCATCCAGGGGACTTTGTCTTGACAGATTCCCCGACCCCCCGGGGAAATTCCTCAAGTTTGCTTGACTGATTTTACAATCCCCCTGGTTAGCCCGGGGTTCGACCCCACGAGGAAGCCGATGACATGTGCATTACAGCCCAGTCCGCAGTCCGGGTCCGCAGTGCCAGTCCATATTTTATACTGACCGGTTGAATGACCCGTTGAATGTTGAATGATGCGTTGAATGTTGAATGAATAGTTGAATGTTGAATGATGTGTTGAATGTTGAATGAATAGTTGAATGTTGAATGATGTGTTGAATGTTAAATCAATAGTTGAATGTTAAATAAATAGTTGAATGTTGAATGATGCGTTGAATGTTGAATGAATAGTTGAATGTTGAATGAATAGTTGAATGTTGAATGAAGTGTTGAATGTTGAATGACTAGTTGAATGTTAAATAAATAGTTGAATGTTGAATGATGTATTGAAGGTTGAATAAAACTTGAACATTAAACCAATAGTTGAAAACAAAATATATAACTGAATATAAAATTAGACGAGTTGAATATTGCTACATTTGGCTTGCCATATTCCAGTCCACCGCAGAGACCTAACTTCCGGTACTGTGTTAAAATCCCCGCTAAAATGCCCCGTTATTTGAAGGTAAGTGTTAAATTCCCCGCCCGCCCGTGACTCCACGCTGTTAAATACGCGTTAAATCCCCGGTATAGTCGCGTTAATTCCCCGCCCTATCCCGGGGGTCGGGGGTGGGGGTTTCAATTGACTAGTGCGTAAGGCGTTACGTAGAGTGCAGACGCAAGAAACGAGAGATTTTACACCACGTGTACCTCGCTCAGCGGATTCACCTCCGTGAGCCTCTGCGTAGGAGAGAGCACCAGAGGGTGGGGGTTAGGGTGGAGGTAGGTCGTGCTGCTGCCGTGTCGAACTAAATAGACCTTTTTAGCTTGTCTATTTTGTTTTCCCATTGTAGACCATGTGATCTTCCCAAGGGAATTTGCCTTTTGTCTTTTCATAAATTATGCGTACATATACACGTGAATAAGGCGAAATTTCAAAGAAACAGTTCACATGGTCTACATGAGTTGCGGTTCCACTGTGGGTAATTGCCTTGGGTTGGGATCGGTTTGGGTTTCGGGTCAGGTTTAGCCCTCCGGTTACTTGCAAATAATTACCCAAGGTCAACTTTTGACCTGGCAGTATTTGGCGGGAAATTTAATGTTCATCATGGAGATCGAAATATGTAAGAAGGCGAGTCAACGGGTAGGCGTGATGTTGAGGCTTAAAAAACTTATCCCTACCAATGCTAAACTAACCCTGTATAAATCAGCCATATTGCCTTACTTAACCTATTGCCACCTGACTTGGCATTTCTGTAGTACTACTGATAAAAGAAAGCTCGAACGGATTCAAGAAAGAGCACTACGCGCAGTTTCCCTAGATAAGCAATCAAGCTACCAAGCACTGCTGGAAAAAAGTGATCTAACGACGCTCCATAACAGGAGACTGCAAGATATTGCTATCCTTATGTATAAGGTGAAACACAAACTATGCCCCACCAAAATATGCGAGCTATTTCACACGCATTGCTCACCCTATAACTTAAGGGTAGCGGAGTTCGCCATTCCCAGATTTAGGACTAAGAAATATGATTAACATTCACTCACCTACCTGGGACCAAAGTTGTGAGATAAGCTACCAAGCGAAATTAGAACCCTCCCATCATTATTTAGTTTTAAAAATCGTGTCCGTAAATTTGATTTTTTTAAGTGTAATGGTAGAAGACGACAATTGTTCTAATTGCATCCTTTGTAACTCTTAATCTTTTTAGATAATTTATCCCATTAGTTGATTGTTAATAGATTTTTAACTATATTGTGGCTCCTGGTCAGGGTTTTTATTTTTAATAGTTAGCTAGACATTTTAAGACACATTAATAAAGTTTATGCATGTATGTATGTATGTATGTATGTATGTATGTGTGTGTGTGTGTGTGTGTGTGTGTGTGTGTGTGTGTGTGTGTGTGTGTGTGTGTGTGTGTGTGTGTGTGTGTGTGTGTGTGTGTGTGTGTGTGTGTGTGTATGCATGTATGTAGGTATGCTCTCGATCACTGGTGGAAGGAAAACTTCCGAGGGCCAGCAATAGCGCGACAAAACACTAGAATGCGTGACGCTGTTTCCAGTCGAGAAGCGAGTGGCTGTGAGTTTGTGGCGCTTGGCAACTGGTGAGTGTTATCGCTCATGCGGATTGATGATCGGACCAGCAAAACCCACAGTGGTTTTAAAAGTGCTACCATGAGTTTGTAGAAGCAATTTACCGTCTCCAGGATGACTCCATAAAGTTCCCTTCTACCAGGGGGAAAAAGGCAGGAAAATTGAAGGTTTCTCTGAGAAGAGCAAGTTCCCGAATGTTGTTGTAGCGATTGATGGCAGTCACATTCCTATAAAGGCACCAGAAAAGAATCACGAGGAATACTTCAACCGGAAACATTTTTACAGTTATTTAGTGCAAGGAACTGTTGACTCTTCGGGGGTGTCTGTAAAACGCGGTACCAACCCGGAACCGCCCGGAAACTACCAGAATCTACCGGAACCCACCCGGAACCTGCCGGAACCATCCGGAACCCACCCGGGACCACAAAAAAAAAATGCAATAATGTACAAAAAAAATAATCAAAATGAAAATCAATAAAGATAAATTAACTCATTGACTACTAGCCGTTTTTACGTTTTCGGAGTGATTTTCCCCCTATAAACGATCCATAGCATTTCGTGACTCTTTATTTGAAACTGCCATGGAAAAGTGGTGCTGTCGTAAGGCACTGGAGGCGCAAGGTTTCTGAAAAAGTCATTCTGACGTAGCTATTTTTCATCCGTGGAATACTAGAACGGCCCAAGTTCGGTTTGATTGCGATTTTTGCTAAGTTTACAGCCATTTTTCATCTTTAGTGGCTGCATGATGAGCATCATTAAGCGTGACGGTAGCTAAGAGTCCACTTTCTCAAAGAATCGAGCAAGGTGATGTACTTTGTTGTTGAATTTGGCTTGTTACTCGACGAACTGGGAATTTGGCCGGTTGAACACTTAGTACCTTTGGGACTCGACCATTGATGAATTTCTCGACGTACCGTAGCCTGTTCCAGGCGTTCAGAAATAAAGCGGCAAAAAATGGAGGGGGGCTGAGACGGGCGGCGCCGTCCATCCCAAGAGCCCCTCTCCATTTTTCGCCGCTTTATTTTCGCCTCGCTCTGCCAGTACTAACGCGCTCCGTTTACCATCCGAACGCCTGGAACAGGCTAGACCTACCGCCGCATATTTTGGAATTTGTGAGCACTGAAGATTACCACAAGCACGAATTTTTGGCGGTAGGTCGGAGTGGCTGTAGACTTAGTTTATATGTGAAAGAATTGGGGGAAGGAACGGACGCGGTCAAAAATTCTCGTTATTTCCTAGCATGCAATGCGGTCGAAATGTTGAAAATGGCGGGAAGGCCAGAATGCACTGGAACAAAAGCTGTATCTACGCTCGGGAGAAGAATATGAACAAAAAAAGTCATTTCTAAGCTAGAACAAGGACTGAATTTTGTTACGATGGTTGAAGTTTGGTTTTTCGACGATGATTTCTTCAAAAAACATAAAGGCAAAAAGGGGCATTTTCGTCGTTTGTCTTTGACGTTAAAAACGGTCAGTTTCATTCTTGTCCAAACTCAAAAGGCCATATTTGGTAAAAAATCGCAACGTTTCTTGCATTTATTGGATATCCAAATTTAAAGGACATTCCATTTCGTGCTCACAACTAACAGTTAAGGCAATATTCGTGCGATTGAGAAAGTTGCAATATTTTGAAGCATGGCAGTCTTGTGCGGCCGGTTTCGTTTCGGCCGGTGTAGGAGTCAGTGGGTTAATAAACATAACAAATAAAAATAACAAAAACACTCAATTAAAGAAGGATATAAAAAAGGACCGATAAGATGGTTTCAGCTATTAAAAAAGGCGAGAATGGGACGACACGTGACTAGCGGAGTGCTTGCACGACAAAGATCAAAGTCTGAAACATTCTTACGACTCCAAAGCACTAGCGTTGTACGAGTCAGTTGTCTTCCACACTAGGACCACCATGACCACTATCGTTTTCTTCTATGATGAAAATCTCCTCTTCGCGCTCATTCATGGTGCTCGTAGTGTGGAAGAGAACTAACTACAATGCTGCTCCTAGTGTTGAAGACAACTAACTCCTACAATGCATGTGGTTTGGACTGTGACCTTCGTCGTGCAAGCACTTCGTTAGTGACGTGTCGTCCCATTTGCGTCTTTATTCTAGTAGCTGACAACATCTTATCGGTCCTTTTTTAAGCCTGGTTTTCATATATCGGGAAAATCCCAGACGGTCGGGGATTTCGCTGTTTCCCGACCGTCCCAGATTATACCGATTAATGAAAACTGGAGATCGCAGACATCCCCGATCGTCTGGATGGTCGGGGACAAATCGGGAAAATCGGGAAGGTTTCTATTTTGCCGATGCGTCCCAGATTTCTGCGGTGATCGTTAAGCCTGGTTTTCATATGTCGGGAAAATCCCAGACGGTCGGGGATTAAACTATTTCCCGACCGTCCCAGATTTATGCCGAGATAACGAAAACCGCAGAAATCTGGGACGCATCGGCAAAATAGAAACCTTCCCGATTTTCCCGATTTGTCCCCGACCATCCCAGACGATCGGGGATGTCTACGATCTCCAGTTTTCATTAATCGGCATAATCTGGGATGGTCGGGAAACAGTGAAATCCCCGACCGTCTGGGATTTTCCCGACATATGAAAACCAGGCTTTAATAGCACTTAAAATAATGAAATGTTGAAAAAATAAATGAAATAAAGTAAAATAAAGTTAAAACCTGTTTTCCCTGAATGCCGTGTTTGAATTTGAAGTTAACAGTTGCCGAAAGATTTTACTTGTCTTATATCAGAGGGTAAGTTGTTCCACAGAACAGCCCCGCTGTAGCAGAAGCTATTTCTATAATAATTGGTACGAGGCAAGGGAACAGCAAGCTTATTTTCAGAATCTCTAAGGTTATAGGTATTAGATATATCGCCGCTGCGTTGTATAAATTTAGAAGACAATACACCATCACTGCTGTTAATAAGGCGCTGGGTTTCAAAGTTTTCCCACCCTAAATCATTTAATAGTATGCTTAAATCGGCATCATAATTGGAGCTAGTAAAAACAAGCGCTGCGCGATTTTGAAGCCGCTGCAATTTATTGCGTAAAGTTTTACCACAGCTACCCCACACCACACTACAATAGTCAAAGTGTGATTGGACAAGGCCATGATAGACACTATACAAGGCAGCCACTCACTCCATGATTCCTCAGTGACTTGAAAACCTGGAACTTTCGCAAATCTCGGGCTATGGTTGAAATTAACCATTGTTTTTTGCCAAATGTTCAGTTGTTTAGACTTTCTGGAAACTCCCAATTTTGTGAACCAAAAATGTTGGCTTCGAATGCACTCGGACAACACCAAAAAATATGCAACTTTGTCTTGAAGTTTTTAAGACTAAAATTCCTCTTGAAGTTAAAAGTCTACTTTAGCAGCAAACTTCGACTCTACTTCTTGCAATCTGTTCCACATTTTGTTGCTCACTTCTTAAGCGCGAGCTGGATAACTCTATTTGATTTTAGCTTCTCTCACTGGTCTCCAATTATCGCGTTTGTGACCCAAAGGAGTTTGAGGTAATTCTTGTTTAACGGCAGCGTGGAAGTCCGTCAATTTCCATTTCAAGTGTAGAGCCACTCAGTCCTGCTGACAAAATATTGTACCGATTGTATTATTTA
This sequence comes from Pachyseris speciosa, assembly GCA_016490735.1. NCBI lineage: Eukaryota > Metazoa > Cnidaria > Anthozoa > Scleractinia > Pachyseridae > Pachyseris > Pachyseris speciosa. The sequence continues at coordinate 325,914 of JAEMWC010000061.1, forward strand.
CAAGTCAAAACTCGCCAAAATGGCCTGCGAGGTCCCGGAATCCATTCACAGAACGGCCAGAGAGACAACCTCATTCGTGACTGAGTGGGATGGTTAAAACCAAATAGATTCTGGTTATTGAAAGAGAAAACTATGGTGGTTACAATCAAACATTATTAAAAGAGAGACGTATGGTGGTCAAAACCTGTGGTTATTGAGAAAGAAAAGTGCGGTGGTTAAAACCAAACAGATTAGTTTGGTGGTTATTGAGAGAGAAAAGTATGGTGGTTAAAACCAAACAGATGTCGATGGCTATTGGAGAGAAAAGTGCGGTAAAACCCTTAATAGGGAAGAGAAGAGAGCCTTGGAACGAGGTTGATGTATTACCTTCTATTTGGCTATCAAAGAAAAACAAGAATGACTTTATTTAAGTGTTGGCAGTATCTAGTCGAGGGTGGAACACTGTCCTAATTGGGGAAACTTTAGTAAACTACTTCTAAAATTAATAAACTTTCTGCCTAATTGTTTTAACTAAAACTAAAATGTAGCTATTTACAATAATGGCTGTAAAAATAAAATCTATAGGCACAATTCTAAGTAATTAATCAGACTAGGAAAATTAAAATAATCAAGCAGATAAAACAATTCAGTTATTTACAATAATGTTCACAAAGCAAAGCTTGGAGGTGAAGTGTTACATAGGACACGTAAATATGTGAATGATCATCGCAGTTACAGGCTTGTAAAGGAGTCGAGCCGACGACCTCTGCGATACCGGAGCAGCGCTCCACCATCTGAGCTAACAAGCCAACTGGAAGCTGGTCATTTTCTTGTTTTGTAATATACCCGTGAGTGATGAGTACGTAAGAATGACTATATAAATTTAAAATATTGTACTCTGCATTGCAAATAGACTGCGAGTAGTCTCTAATTTCGGTGATGGATTGTAGGGCGGGTGAAAGACACGCGCGCGAAGTTGCGAGGAGACGCGACGCGAGGGGAGCGCCGAAAGTTAGCCGCTCGCCCCACAATTCTATCGCCAAAATTAGAGACTACTCGCAGTCTTATTGCAAATATATGTATTTGATATATTCATTCTCACATATAGGACACATATGTTACATCCTTGTTCTACCAGGTTTAATAATCTACAAATCTGTTTTCAGCGTGAAGTCATATATCAAAACGAGTGCGAGTGTTTCATCAGGGGTTCCAAACACCGAGAAATAGATGAAAGAGGCCTTCCAAGGGGTGGTCTGGTGTCGCTTTGTCCCTCGTTTACGACTCTGTATTTCGCTTGTCTCACCCGGGACAAATGTCGCTGTCGCAAAGAAAACAAAGAGCAATGGAAAGTGAAATGTCGCTGTCGCAAACTGTCGCGCGTTTTCTGCCAAATTTCTGTCGGTTGTCGGTGTTTTGGGAGACGATTGTCGCCTGTTCTTGGAGCCATGTTGCTTGTCGCTTCTACCCCTTGGAAGGCCTCATGAAATCATGACACCGAAGGCGGAGTGCTTTCATGGTTTCGAGGTGTTTGGAACCCCTGATGAAACATGAAGCATGAGTTTGTTATTAGGTTCTCAAACACGAACAAAAATACAATGCAGTATAGCAAGTATATTCTCTGTATAATTAGAACCTGTAGAACCGATTGTTTTAACGAGCAACAGAGCGTATACATTATTTCGCATTTTCCACAACTCTTTGCCTGGATACATTTTGTGAGAGTTGTTTGTTTCGCGTCAGCAGTCATTCATTGTAGCTGACATCGATGGCAAGGACATTTTAACTTCAGACGAACTAAAATTACTAGGCTTAGAAATAGACAATGAACAGAACGTTACTTCACATATTCAATCTATTTGTAAAAAAGCTAGGGCCACCCTAATTAACTTCGTGTTACCTTTTTGGTGCCACCCTCTTTAAATATTATCTTATCTCTCTTATCTGTTTTGTCGAGGCTTAAAAATATGATTCCTATTAATGCAAAATTTCACATATATAAGGCTACCATACTACCTAACCTAACATACTGTCACATTATATGGCACTTCTGCAGGAAATCAGGGGTCCGTTTCTCCAAAGTCCCGGTATTACCGGGCCCGTTAAGCTGTTTTGTTTTCCTTTCCAGATGGGAGTTTCAAAAGTTTTGAAAATTATACAGTAAAGTTAGCAGCTAAAGAAACAAAATGGACTTCAATAGAAGTCAGAACTCACTCTACTTTTCTTAAGATTTTTATTTCAAAATATGGTTCCAGGCCCGTTAAGTTACGGGGACTTTCGAGAAACGGGCCCCAAACCCCAAAGAAAAGCGGCGGATTCTGTAATCGAGGTACCCGGATTCAGATTGAATCCACTGAACCTAAGCTGAATGCGGATTAAAAGGATTCGGAGTCTTTTCAAGGATTCATAAGGAAGTCGCCATGATGTCATGTTCAAGTTCAAAATGATTAGAATAAACTGTCAGAAATAGTTCGCTGAAGATTAGCTAATTTTGTAATGTGATACAAAATTATTATGTTATGTTTAAATCTTCAGCGACTTATTTCAGACAGTTGATTTGCAAAATTTTGAACTTGATAATGGCGTCAACGACAACTCTGAAACGTTGTTCGATTTTATCAATGAGTGTTTCTTCCTTATGCATTTCCAAACCTTTGCTTTTAACGATTTTTAGGATTCGTGTAAAAAATAGAAACCAAAAAAAAAAAAAAAAAAAGAAAACAAAACAAACAAACCCGCGGAATCGTTTTGTACCGGAATGAAGGACTTACTGATATAAACACAGGCTTCCCAAGCTCAAAATTCGACTCTGCATCAGCTTGTTTATAATTATAGAGAATTGTATGGGAAAGTCGCCGGTTTGTAAAACAAAATGTGTAAATAACTATCTAATCAGAAATAAAGTTTTCCTACCTCAAATGTGTCGCGTACTTGTCTCTTGTGCCGATTTTGAAGCCATTGTGACGCCGTTTAGTGAAGTTTTTCGAAATCGTTGTCTCTCCTTCTAAAAGAAGTAGAAGGCAGACCACTCCATCGATCGCATCAATCGCTGGCCAGACGTCACTCCACAAATCGCTCTCTCCTCGAAAGGAAAAGTCCCGAATCGCAATAAAACCAACAGTTCCATAAAGCCCAATAAATTTCACTCCATCTACGTGTGCTTCGGCGGTCAAAAGACTCGTGAAGAACGAAAAATTTGGCTTGAAGTTCGCCTCTTCGGCTTTCCTGATATGCTTGTGACCGACCTCGCGACAACGGCCGTTAACGCAAGGTCAAGTAGCTGGTTTCTGATTGGTCCATTTGAATTAAGTCACGCGCTGACAACACGACTCTCCACCGGAGGAAAAGGTACATTTTGTCGCGAATCAAGTGTCACACTAGGGCTGCAGCTGGTTTGTAACCGTTAAGCCCCGGCTACACGTTCAAACATTGTTATAAAACATTTGTTGGACGAACAATGTTAGAACGTGTAGCATGCATGTTTGATGACGTTTGTTCAACATTTTTTGTTGGAAGAATGTTTTGATTTCGATCAAACATTTTCTCCAACATACAACAAATGTTGAAGCGTGTAGCCGCCCTTTCAACAATGTTGTATTGCAAAGACCAATCAGAGTTAAGGGCCTAGTCTCCAATCCGAAGCCTAATGATAGAGGTGGAAATTGTTGAAGCCAGAACCCCGAAGCGATGTGTTTCCAACAATGTTATATGCGTATCCAACATTGCCGGGCTTTACAGAGTTCACAACTATCAAGCAAATTTAGAACGATAAGATTAGATTTTCAGCATAATATAGTTATCGTTCTAAATTTGCTTGATAGTTGTGAACTCTGTAACGGTTACAAACCAGCTGCAGCCCTAGTGTGACACTTGATTCGCAACAAAATGTACCTTTTCCTCCGGTGGAGAGTCGTGTTGTCAGCGCGTGACTTAATTCAAATGGACCAATCAGAAACCAGCTACTTGAGATAAATGATGAACAAAAGTTCAAAAATACTGCGTGGCACTAATACGGATGAAAGTGTTAAAAAAAAAAGGTAGTGAAGTGCCAAAAAGTAGTTTGAAAGACAAACCATACGTTTCGGGCTTAGCCCTTCATCAGTGGTGTGAAAACGATTTAAAGTTGCGCACGACAACAACTAATGCGTGAGGAGAGACAACGGTTGATTTTTAAAAAAAGCACACGCAATAATTTGTGCGCGCGCTTGTAAGTCTCAAAGGAAAGAAAAGTTAATGTTCAGGCCGCGTGGCCGGGTAGTTCCCATCTTGAAGATAAATCGCATTTCGAAGCGTTTCCGGTGGATGTTATTGCCGGAGCATAGCTTGATACCACGAATCTCAGCGTCAGACAAAGCGTGGTTCAATCCATTAAAGTGCTCAGCAACAGGAAAACCGGTAGATTTGTTCTCAATGCTTCTGAGGTGTTCCCCGAAACGTTCTCTAAGGGTTCGACCGGTTTCTCCGATGTAGAGGGCTGAACAACGACGGCATGAGATGCAGTAAATCAAGTTGCTGGACTGACAGCTGAAATGTTCTTTGATCTTGATAGAACAATTAGGACCGTTAACAGTTGCACATGGAGGAGGTAACGTGTTGGCAAGTACGGCATCTTGGGTGGTCGCAAGGAACGGTACCAGCGGGAACTGCGGATTGACTTCCAACAGTGGTGTGCACCAACTCGTTCCTTATGTTGCGATCCCGACGATATGCTACAAGAGGGGCATCAGTAAACATCCGTCTGGTTTCTGGATCGTTGCTAAGAATGTCGAAGTTGTGAACCAGGATCTTTTTTATTTTCTCATTGAGTGGGTGATATGTCAGTACCAGTGGTGTCCTCCAAGCTTGGCTGTTGTCCTCGTTATGGCTGTAGATGGTGTCAAGTCGGTTGATGTTGTTGATTTTCCGCAGATCTTCACGTAGAGGGTGAGAGGGGTAACCCCGCTCCTGGAAGAAACCAACCATCTCTTGTGCTTTAGTGCTGAATTCGTGGTCATCTGAACAAAGGCGGCGGAGGCGAAGAAGTTGGCTGTAAGGAAGGCTGTTCTTGGTATGACGTGGGTGTGAGGACTGATAATGTAAGTAGCTGTGTGTGTCTGTTTCTTTGTAGTAAACGGACGTTTGGAGATGGTTGTTAGAGATACGAAGGTTGATGTCGAGGAAAGGTAAGGAAGTTTCCGAGATAGTGTGCGTGTACTGGAGAGCAGGATGGAAGTTAGAAACATATTCAGTGAAGTCGTCAAGGTCCTTACGATCGCAGCATGCGGCACCAACGACATCATCAATGTACCTCTTGTGCAACTGGGGAATAAAGCCTGTATAATGGGACAAGATGGCTTCTTCCATGTAACCGACAAACAGACAGGCATAATTAGGTCCCATTTTGCTTCCCATTGCTACACCCGCTACTTGTCGGTAAAAGGCCCCATTAAAAGAGAATGTATTCAGAGTTAATACAAGCTCGGCAAGGCGGATCAGGGTGGAAGTAGCAGGTTGAAGTATTGGTCGTTTGTCAAGAAAATGGGCTAAAGCCTTAAGACCACAGTCATTGGGTATAACAGTATACAGCGACTTAATGTCCATTGTAAAAATGAAGCACTGTTTGTCGTCAACACGGTCGAAACGAAAAGAATCAGAAATCTGAAGTGCATGATTTGTGTCTTTGACGTATGTGTCAAGTCCACGAACAAGGGGAGCCATCACCTCATCCAGGTATGCGGCGATATTTTCGGTAGGACAACTGCAAACCGATACAATTGGTCGTCCAGGATTGTTGGGCTTGTGGATCTTAGGTAGTAGGTAGAACTGTGAGGTGCGCGGACTGGCCACAACCAAGTTACTTGCAGTAGGTGGGAGTTCACAAGTGCTAATCAAGGCATGCACTACAGATTTGATAGTTTGCTGGTTTTCCTTTGTGCAGTCATGGCTGAGGAGCTGGTAGAATCTGGCATCAGATAACTGACGCTGTGCTTCCTCTAGGTATAGGGATCGTTTCCATACGACCACAGCGCCTCCTTTGTCTGCAGGCTTGATAACGATGTCTTCTTGTTTACTGAGACGATGTAATGCCTGTTTCTCAGTGAGGGAGAGGTTAGCGTAGGTCGTTGTCTGTTTGAAATTAACTTTGTTGATCTGACGACGGCAGCGATCGATGTAATGATCAACCGCAGAAAATTTGCCCTCAGGGGGAGTCCAGTTGGAAAGCCTGACATTGTACTTAACAAAAGGGTCGTCATCTTTTGCATTGAAATCTTTGCTGTCGGCATCAAAATAATGAGCCCTCAAACGGAGGCGGCGATAGAAATTTTCGCTATCAGCCTTTACCTGGAATTCGTCAGTGTTCTTACTAACAGGAACAAAAGACAAGCCTTTGCTGAGAACAGATGTTTCTGCTTCACTGAGCTCCATATCAGCAGGAATGGTGACGAAAAGTTTGCGCGCTGTGCGACTCACCTGGGTATGACCAAAAGATTCATCTTGTGTAGTGTTTTGAAGAGCTCGTAGCTTTCTGCTCTTGTGTGTTGCCAACTGGGTATACAATCGAGAGTTTAACTCGTGGATATAACGCCTTATTCGATGAAAGTCCTCCTCAGAACACACGATGCGCAGTTCTTGGCGACATCTAGACATAATATCAGAAGCTGTGTCACATCTTAATGCCATGGAGCGTAAGGTTGCCTGCATGAGTCGCCGTGAACAAGTGTTTGTTATGTGGCCAACCTGGCGGACGTATCTTGGGTCGTTGCCACCTTGATGAAATTTAAGGTGAAAGCCACGAGGAATTAGTTTCTTCCGTATACACCGGCCGATGAAATTAACGTGGCTTGTATAACGTGTCTTCTTGAAGGTGTTGTTGGCGAGATTTTCCGCAATGGCGTGAACGCTACTTGACCTTGCGTTAACGGCCGTTGTCGCGAGGTCGGTCACAAGCATATCAGGAAAGCCGAAGAGGCGAACTTCAAGCCAAATTTTTCGTTCTTCACGAGTCTTTTGACCGCCGAAGCACACGTAGATGGAGTGAAATTTATTGGGCTTTATGGAACTGTTGGTTTTATTGCGATTCGGGACTTTTCCTTTCGAGGAGAGAGCGATTTGTGGAGTGACGTCTGGCCAGCGATTGATGCGATCGATGGAGTGGTCTGCCTTCTACTTCTTTTAGAAGGAGAGACAACGATTTCGAAAAACTTCACTAAACGGCGTCACAATGGCTTCAAAATCGGCACAAGAGACAAGTACGCGACACATTTGAGGTAGGAAAACTTTATTTCTGATTAGATAGTTATTTACACATTTTGTTTTACAAACCGGCGACTTTCCCATACAATTCTCTATAATTATAAACAAGCTGATGCAGAGTCGAATTTTGAGCTTGGGAAGCCTGTGGTAAAACAATAAAATTCTTTACATTAAAATATGAATTATTAAAAGTTCTTAAAGCTCTTTAAAATCTAAAGATACTTTAAACCTTATCAAAATGAAAAGTTTTAAAACAAACTTTTGTCCTATGTTAGAGACGTTTAACTAAGTTTGATCTTAAGCGTACTGCACGGTATCGAAAAATAATTTTGTTTCCCTTTGTGTGTAGATCTAAAGTTTTCGAAGGTGAAGGCCACGACACTAACGATTTGAGTGCTTAAGGATTTCAAGGTTCTTCCTGAGGTTAAGAATTACAATCATGCAACAGCCCTATATACATAGATTTAAAAACAGCAAAACATTTAACTTTACATGCGATATTGGCTGTGAGAAACTGTTCCACCATGTTATATTTATACAAATCTAGTGTTTGCTGCCATTTTTAACTTGAATTAAAAGACTTAGTGAGCACAGGAAATTCTATTTTGCACCACTGACTTCAATTATCAGTCTATAACACAAGGTCACTCCCTCTTTGGCTTGGTTTCACTCCTTTTACAGCACAGACGACGCATGCATACACATGTCATCCTTATCACCATGACAACCAAGGTAACCACAGCAACAAGGAAAGCTATGACATCAAGTAAGTAGTACTGATACCAAGGGATGTTAAACACTTGAGCTCTGAGATGCCGGGCTCCAGCGTGTCTGAGTACATACTCTATCCAGTCACCAGTAGTCTCTAATGGGGTTCTCGGCTTGTCTTTCATCAGCTTAGAAATGCGCGTAGCATCTCTCTTGAACCTGAAAGCATAACACGACTTTAACCGCAGACTGTTTAAAGTCTGCAGACCAGGGCCCGGTTGCTCGAAAGATTGTTAATTTAACCATATGTTAGCTGGTAACGGTTAGTTAAATTTGCTAACAGCGGGTTAAGTAACCGTTGGTTAAATTCCCGTTGCTCGAAGGTCTGTTAAGCCGACGCTAATCACTGGTTAGCTAACCAATGGTTAAATAAAATCTCCCAGACTTTAACCATCTCCGAACAGGTTTGACAAGTTTTCCCGCGAAAGTTTTTTACTCTCTTCTGTCCACTTTTAGTAGTAAAATGACTGCCGAAAATTCTTTACTTGAGCTTGAAGTCTCTGCTGTCAATGAGCAGTCAGGAGAAGTGCAGATAGTTAAAACCGCCTGCAGGAAACGAAAACCAAATTTTTCAGCGCAAGAAATTGCGATAATAACTCAAAAGTTTGAAGAAAATCAAGCAGTACTGAAATCAAAGTTTACTAACACAAACACTAACAAAATGAAGCAAAGTGTGTGGGAAGAGATGACACTCGCCGTAAACGCAGTAGGAACTGCACACCGAAGTGTAACTGAAGTGAAAGAAAAGTGGACAGACCTCCAAAGAGCGGCGAAGAACGAGCTCTCAAAGTTCCGTAAGGAACAAAGGAAAACTGGCGGTGGCCCTCCGCCAAAAATGCCGTCTCAGAGCACAGACAAAATTTTGCAGTTATTGAAAGACACACCGTCTTTCAGTGGTTTACAAGGATTTGAAACAGGTTGGTGAAGAAAGGGGATTAGTTTCTAAAGAAACTGTGGTGCTGCGTCGGTGGGGAAGTGAGACACGAAAATTTGGTTTATCAACGGAGTTGATAATGTAAATTGACCACCGTACAGGGATTCGATTAGCTGACGTTTCGAGCGTTAGCCCTTCGTCGGAGCGAATCGAGACGACTTTGTTTACTCTTGAAACAATAGACTGTCATGTGACTAGCAACAGGCTCTTTTCCTCGCGGTGGTAACGCCTTGCTGATGATGTTGAGTATTTTGAAACATCTACATGCAAGCGGGATATACAAAATTGCATTTTGACATCGAATGAAAAGATAAGTACTTAGCTGCTTTTAGTGTTTTATTGAGCAATACAGTGTTGATAAGACTCGAGCATATTAGCGTTGTAAACTTAGGTAATACGCTGCAAGTAACACTTTCTCAGCTTTGTAGAGGAGGACATTGGGGTTTGCGGTGATGCTTATTTTTTTGTGCGGTGTTTCGGTGAACAAAATCTCACCATGCGGTGTTGCGGTGATCTCAAACCCTCTGGTGTGCGATATTTGTGTTTTTAAACCTACGGTATTCGGTGAAACAAAAGTGAGGATGATGTAGGAACCAGCGACGAAAGCGGAAATTATTTGCAAGGAGAAATCGGAAGCTCAAAAACTTTTCTGCTGGCGAAAGGTCACGTTCAACAATCTCCTTCTATCGTGACATTTTACCTCGTAGTTGAGTTAACAAATGACTTAAAAATAATTAAATCTTATAATTCCTTTAAAAATGTGCAAACGTTTATGTTCAAATTCAAACTTCCACTCAGATTTTTACTTGATTCCTTATATGAAAATCAAAAACCCGTAGAAATATTAGATTTATGATTTCGTTCAGTTATGTATGGGGATCTTCTTTGAAAAGCTCGGTAGAGCTTGCTTAAAGATCTCCTGCCATTATATATTATTTTGTAGCAGGTATACATAATTATTTACATCACTTTATGTAAAAGACTGATATAATGAACAAATAAACTACTTTGACATTTTCGCCTGAAAATGCCATATAGGTGGTTTTCACGTTACATCATCGCCGCCATGCTGGTGGACGTAAACAATAGATCTCATTAGCTCCTTTTGTTCGTCCATCAGCAGTTGTTCATTTCACCGTTGTTATCTGTGTCTCCAGAGATTGGCTGCAAACCACCTATAGCATACCAATCAAACTGAAACATTGAGAGATCAAAGGAAATAAAATGCGAACTTTATTTTGCTGTAGCAATACTTGCTAACGACTGAAAAAGCGGCCTCCCACATGGAAACACTGCTGTTTAAGTTGGCAGTTGTAGCTTTTTCAGCTGAATATTCACAGTCATATCATGTACACTTGACCAAAAAAAGCTGGAGCAAGGATAAACAGGCATCAACTGTGTCGTTACAGTTTAGAGACAGACCATATATGGTAATGGCAGCATGGCCTTGTGATAGTATGAAGTTGTTGAGATAATGACATTGATTGTCCTGCATAAAAGGTTTATCATGTATGGATGTTTTTCCCCTTTTTCAAAATGCCATTTAGACTGTATGCAAATCATTTGACTATTGCGGTGTCAGATTTTGTCAATTTTTCTTGGGTGATGTGGTGTTTGTTAATTTTGTTGCGGTATTCAGAGTCCCCCAATGCCTCCCTCTTTGTAGTTTTGACTAGAAAATGGCTGAGAACATTTTTCTTTAGTTGTACTTGCATTGGCTTTTCTCATGTGATTTATTGTGTTGTTGTAACCATTCCAGGGGAAGAAAACCTTTATGTGGATATGATGACTTATCCAAGTGAGACAGCAGATTTGCCCATTTCCCCCCTTGTAACTGCCAATGAGGCTGACATGTCAGCTGCGATGGGCCATGAAGAACTGCAGTTGCCTGATGAAATTTCTCTGAAAGGCCCACCTGCTGGTTCAGCAGGACCAAAGAACACACGCAGATGTACATGTAAGCAAAAGAAAGTCACATCAGATGATGTGCTTCGTCTACAGTATGAAACGCTGCAATGCAAGAAGGAAACATTACTCTTAAAAAAGGCTAAGCTTGAGCTTCAAATAAAACTGCTTGAGAAGCAGTTGTAGGCCAACCAGAGTTCATGTTCTAATCAACTTGAAAGTTTGCCATGTCTAGTTCCCTGGCAAACCTGCTGTCATATTAACTTTTAAAGTTTGTATCATTCAAATTATCTCACTTGGGACAAAATTGTATTTAAATGACTTACTATTGAAGCTATTATAAAGTCTAAACCACACAAGTAAATTTTATATGGAAATATTTATGAGTACTTATTATTTTGCTTGTGTGGATGACAAAATTTGCAAGTACTGGCTTGAGAATGCAAACACATGTACCAGGAGCATGTAAACAAAGCATAATTGAAACCTGCTCAGGCAAAGTTTAAATTCCACATGTAGTCATGGGAAGGTTATACACAAGAAATTGCCTACTCCCTCTCCATGGGTACAGACAAGTCAAATGCCTGCAGTTTGCACAGGGGAATGTTGAAGATTTGAGTTGATGGACTAATACATGTAAGCGGTTGCATACATTTATGTTAAGGAACTTAAAAGCCAAATATTTTTAGTTTTTAATATCACTCCCTCTACCAAAAGCAAACATACCAGTATTTTGCCATTATTTTGTACCAACTCAAAATTGTGCTCTTATGTTGCTTTTAAATTTAGCAAAACTAGCAGTCATTTGTACCCATGACCAAGCTGTGAGATGCGTCATGGGTCTGTTGTCAATTTTGTTACGAAGTCTGCTGCAATTCAAAGTCTTTGAACACTTGAATGTAAACCAGTTTGTGACGTAAAATCAAAAAAGACCTATGCCTCCCACAGCACGCGGTTTGTGGGTTCATGCAACTGCTAGTTTTGTTAACTTTACATAGCTTGTGCAACACATAAAAAGCAAATTTTGAGGGGAAAATGGTAAAATATATTTGCTATAGGTGCAAAGAATATTTTCATAACAACAAAAAATATTTTTTTGCCTTTTATGTGCATTTCAAATACTTTGGGGATTTCATAAAGTTGAAGGATTTTCAATTTTTGGGGGGGGAGGAGAGAGCATTAATTCCAGTTGGCAATATTGATAATATGCTCTTTTACATACTTTTTTTATTGCTGTCTTAGTCAAAGGTGAAGAAGGCTATTTGTATTCCTTGATATATTTCAGCATTTTTTACAAGCTTTTGATTTTTCTTTTATATAGTGTGATTGTTGTCTGTTCTATGAAATGGATGAATAGACTGTTCACTTTATTAACTTTTGCACAGTAAATAATTTAATAAATAATGAAGTTGGTAGTTATAGAATACTGTGTGCAACTACAAATACTATTTTTCTGTGAAACTCTGAAAACTGTTAACACCCCAAACTATTTCAGGAATGATTTGTGTTGAAGCCCCCTGGTCATAAGGACACTAAACTGCAAGTAGCAGAAGTAAAAATTATTAGTTTTTAAAATGGTTTTCTCATGTGTATCAACTGCACGGTGATTAACTACTTTATAACTGAAAGTGCAGTCATTAAGGGAAAATCTCAGACTGAGGCCTTTCCATATTGACCAAGCGATAGCAAGGTCAATACCGCTAGCCCGAGGTTTGAGATTTTCCTGTAACAACCTAACAGTCAAGGTTATTAAGTTGTTTATTATATGGCTTACAAAACGGTTCCAAAGCAAAAGCAGAAGTCCTCACTTTATGGTGATGCATGCTTATCTATTCATTCATTATTCCAAACCCAATATATAGCTTGGAGAACAAGGGAACATTAAGGGAATGTGGCAAAAATGGCAAATTTGGCAAAGTCACCAGAGACTTTTCGGGAAATGTAAATGAATATGGCAACGTCAAAGAATTATGGCGAAGATGGCATATTTGGCGAAAATGGCAAATTCGTCAAAATGTGCTGATTTCAAGAGGCCCCTCTTGCCTTCTCATTTGCATTTGCCTCCAAGTCCCTGGCAATTTTGGCAAATTTGCAAATTTGCTATTTTCATTGTTGCATGCATTTCTGGACATGTCTCAGTATTCCTGGTCATGTTTTCACTTTTTTGCTCTAATTGCAGCAAATTTTAATGTAAATAAAACAAATTTGACCTTTGGTTAACCACTTGTTTTTTTTTTTCATTCCTAATTTGCATAGTAATAATAATAAAGGATAAATCTTGCCAAAGACTTCCTCAATTAAGGATACAGTGTGTATGATTGTAGCTTAACCCAAATTTAAATTTTCAACTGGTGCCTGCCTACAGATTTCCCATGGATGTAGTAGGGAGGAGTTGTTAAAAAATATCAAGCAAATTCATCGTGTGATTTTGTCCTTATTTCTCATGACCACACAGTTTTATAACATGTTCATATTACAAGGAGAAATTACTGATCACTCATAGGGCTAAGAAAGAGTATATAGGAATGTGAAACACAAGTGTGATACTTTGAAATCCCAAAACTCCCATAGCACATACATGATCAGTCACCCTGCATTCTTAATTGAGTGAGTATTTTACTGAGTTATTCTCTCAACAATATTTTTGAGGTAAGTTATGTTGGGCTGTTAAATTATAAGTAAGGATTTAAAGGTAATGCTCAAAATTATTAAGGCTTAGAGGTGGTTGTAGAGTAAATGCCCTTTCCAAAGTTGAAGAAGAAAAAGTGATTTTTGATTGGCTCTCGAGAAAGCCAAAAAACTGTGCATAACAAGATCAAAGTCACTCCCATTTTCCAACTCGGGAGTGTTGAGTGAGGTGAAAATCAAAATTGAATTTTCATGTAGTCAACACTTAAGAATGATGTTAGCAAATTTCACCAAAATTGTTTTGCTGTACAACTTCTCCCAACCTCCCCTTCTCACCTCTCCCAAAATATTTATAACATAGCTGGTAAATTTGCGTAGTCAAATTCAATTGCATGAGCATGCTTCATGTTCCTATTGTGTATGCTGATGACGTAGCAGAGGGAATTTCTCTTTAAAACTACCGTATATTGTTTCATGCATCAGCTGTGAGTTCATCAATACATAAAGCACTTGGGTAGTTTGGAGAGCACTCAAGAAGCTAGAGTTGCTCGAGGATTCTTATGCATCTTTCCTGCTCTCCAAACTTCCCGCATGCTTCATATCTCAATGAACACATGGTGATGCATGAACCAATATATTG